>JAYJMB010003210.1:8217-40489 GCA_036873735.1 Pouteria campechiana
ACCTCACACAAATGCTCTTCAGCGACCATAGTGAAGGCAGGAATTAGGTAATTCAAGTTTTGGATCCCAGAGTAGAAACCATTCCACAGAGAGTGGAGGCATTGGGATGTGAGTGACCGGTGTAAGCCTCACCTCACACAAATGCTCTTCAGCGACCATAGTGAAGGCAGGAATTAGGTAATTCAAGTTTTGGATCCCAGAGTAGAACCATCCCACAGAGAGTGGAGGTAGCATGAAATAATAGTCAAATCTTTTCTGCTGATATAATGGAGTAATGATTTCTCTCTGTTTAGTACTTACCTGAGGATGATTAGCGTGCACAGGAGTTTCTTTACAAATCAATGTTGAATGTTAACCATAAACACGACAAGTTTCTACCCCTGGACCCGGCCCCTTCGTATCTTCGATTATCTCAACGCCCCGCTTGCATTTCCTTGATGACATAGGAAGGTCATTTTGGCAACACATAAGAAGTACGCGTTCAATAATGAACGCCCCTTTCCGCCGCTACACTCAATCATAAAAACCTTAAGAAAATCCAGACGTTTTGGTATGCAATACGCAATGGCAATGATAGAACTTAATATAGGGTTTTGATATGCAACATGCGTTGATATAACTTAATTCAAGGACATGATTCTATGGCATGAGTTAAGTATTTGTGGAATCATTTAGTTTAGACTTATCATAATAATTAAAAGAAAACCTAATCCGATGATAAGTTAGCCATTAATTAGTTAACATTCCAAAAATCATCTAAACCACAAAATTTAAATTATTTAAAGATAAATATAGACTTACTAAAAATTGTATAATTGATCAGTGCACCAACAAGGTTTTAATCTAATATGACTTATCAAAATGTTCTTATCTTATAGATGAATAATTCTACAGAATTTCATGACTTTTTAATGCTTGGTGGATAAATCTAAATATTTTTTTTATATTTTATACCTTTTAAATTAATACAACCTTTCGTAAATTAAATTCTCTCTTAATCGTGAAAATAATCCCAAACGAAAAGGTTTCATAAATGCTTATTAGGAAACTACTGAATCATTCTCCAAGAAAATTACTTAAAGATGGCATCTGAATTTTCTGAAAATAATGACGAAGGCCAGCCTAATTCCAACTCGAACAGCCCTGAACATTCCATCGGTATTAGAACATTCCATGAACATCCAATATATATTGTAGATCCACGTGTCTTAGAGGCATCCGATAAAACAATACGATAGCGCATAACGGTCAGAAAAAATTATAAATTTGCCATTTCGTTTAGCTCCGGGTTATATAGGCAACAACTTTCTCAATCTCTCCTTCCTTCCACCCCCAGCGCGATTTTGAAATATTTCAAAATTTGGCCAGACGCTTGTTCCAGAATGACGGAGCAAACTCCTTCCCTTCCCCACACCACAACAGCCTGATCTCTTGACAGGTGAATTTTGTTACACATTAGTTTGGATCATAAATTGCATTCAAAGACAAGCTCATCTTCCCTTCCTCAAGCTTTTGAATCATAAATTCCATTCAAAGACAAGCTCGTCTTCCCCGCGGCTTATAATCCTTTTTTTTCTTCTGAAAGAATATTCATAGTAGGATCTTCCGTGTTCACATCTAACATCCTTCTCAGTTTTCTGTGTACATGCATACAAAGTCACCCACCCCACCATCACCAGCTGTCTGGGCACATGGCATCATAAACGGTGCGCCCAGATAAGCTTAATGAATGAGCAAACAAGCAGGCCATGTTCTTCTTTCAGCTTCCTCACCACGATCCAATCCGCCGTCTCACTTTCATTTCCAGCTTCCCCACCAAGATCCAATCCGCGTTCCATTTTCATTTCCATCTAACAAGACATCATGAAAATATGTTTTACTGCAGCACCACAGCTGATGAAGATAACAAACAGACAGTGGAGCAAAAGCATCTATCTTTATACAATTTTATGCGAAAAGGTATTTTCTGTTTCATCCCCCACTGAACCTATAATCAAGTTTATTACATAGTACAAACAACATCACAAATTAGAATTCAAATATGCTCTGCATTTACAACCCATCCAAAATTACTCATAAGAGCTGCTGCTAATGCTCTCATGGAGCCAACAGCCTCTTGATTCCGGCTTTCTGTTCAGCAGTAAGCATTGTGGGGAACTTGATATTGAACTTTATCCTGAGGTTGCCCCTCTTCGATGGATCTTTGGGAATTGGCATTCCCTCCCTTTGAACCACCTCTTCATAGGTTGGATGGATCACGTTATTGATCGGAATGGTCAAATTCCGGCCGTCAAGAGTTGTCAGATGAACCGTGTAGCCCGTCAAAGCATCTGCCAGCGATATCTTCTGTGTGACAATCAGATCATTCCCATCCCTCGTATATACACTGTGAGGCTTCTCGTCGATGATGAAGACAAGATCAGCAGCCACAACATTTGGCTGTTCATTCCCTTTCTCCGGGAATGTGACCTTGGTCCCCTTCTTCCAACCAGGTTTAACCTCAATTGTTAGTATCTCCTCCACAGGCATCGTCCTCCTGATTAAGCAAAGCAAAACATGTGAGCTCACAGGAGAGAAATTGCCGATTGAGCAACTGGGTGTGACGAATGATAGTCCCACAAGTAGCTCAAAGCCATGTTGTTCACTTCGTGAATCATTGCTTTTTCCTTGCATTGGCATCAAGATCAATAGGAAGTTTGGACACTGGAACACACGTAATCAGTCGAATTGCGACTTCATATATTTAAAATGCATACTTAAATGAAATACAAGCACTCAAAATCTTAAAGAATTTCCTTTGAGCAGACACTGACAAGTTGTTGTGTCCAATCTCATAATAGATGATGGACCTCATTAATTCCATAATGGTAGATAACCTTTTCTCCCTTGTTTTCTTAGCATTGAAATCCCATTCATTAATCATCCAATATCACCAAGCATACACAGGCAAACCAGATCAAAGCAAAACAGGGCGTTAAATTCAAAAGAAGAAAACTTGGAAGGTAGGGAAGAAACTCACCCACTAGCATCCCCGATCTCCCTCGATATCTTCATTTTCTTCGTGGTCCCCTTGTACAGCTCCTCAAGACTACATGGCAGCCTGTTCTCAATAGCCTGTGCCTTCCTTGGCTGGTTCATTGACGCCTCTCCAAAAGAACCAAAGAAATCATCATCCCCAAACATCCCACCAAACCTCGAACCGCCCCTCATACCGCCAATGCCGGGGCCTCCCATGCCCCCTCCGAACGGGCTAGAGAAGCCGAAAAACTCAGCAAAAATGTCATTGGCGTTCCTAGGATTGAATCTGAATACATTCGGCCCGTCGCCAGTCTGGTAGAAAGTCGTCCCGCCGGCACCACCAGCACCAGGCGGCGGCACCTGCCCTTTCAGACCCTCCTCTCCGAATTGATCATAGACGACTCTCTTTTGGGGATCGCTCAACACCTGAAATTTTTACAATAGCAGAGCAAATCAATTCAGCGAAGCTGTCCAGATATTGAATTCCGCAGATAACAGATTCAATTCACCATAACGAAGAACAAATAACTTGTGGGGATCATTCAAAATCTTTTTTTTAAAAAAAATAAGATAATTAAGCAACGAAAAATATACAGGCATTGGAACTCGCAGACAACGAGTTTGATTGATTGCAACAGATAAAAAGGAATAAAGAACTGACAAAAATACCTCATAGGCTTCGGAAATTTGCTTGAACTTGGCTTCTGCTTCCTTCTTGTTATTGGGGTTCTTGTCGGGATGCCATTTCATGGCGAGCTTCCGGTAGGCTTTCTTGAGATCATCTTCTTTGGCGTTCTTGTCGACTTGGAGGATTTTGTAGTAGTCTACACCCATTCTCCCTCTCTTCTCTCCAACCTTTTTTATTGTCGCTGCTCTGCTTCCACTACTACTCTCCTTTGATCCTTCTGGTTTTTGTTGTTGTCGGCTTTGACGTAGTAGTCTCCTGTTCTTCTTCCCGCTGTCTTCAATGGGGTTGGTGGCAAAGAAGGTAGGTATAGAGAAGGGAGGACGAGTCTGGAAGGAAACCGATGGAAGAGTGGAGAAGTTTCGAGATTTCGCCCAGTCACCGCCGTAATTTCGCATGCAGCCGTTTGCACGTTACTCTCGTTCGCACGATTTGGGCTTTTTGCCAGTGTACTTCCGAGATTTCCTGTGCCTTGCATGGATACCAGTGAGGTTTCTTTAGCAGGCATAGATGCCCTTAATATTAAATCTCACCTAAATTTATGAAAGTAATTCTAAAAATGCATAATTTCTAATAAAAATAAAAATTATATAAATTTTAAATAATTAATTAAAAATAAAATATATTAAAATTAGTTATAATAAAATATATAAAAAAATTCTTTTTAACAAAAATAAAAAATTCAAAAAAAATAATCCACTCACAACCCTAAATCTAAAAAGATTAATTTTTAAGTTTAATTTATATTTTATTATTAATTATTAATTGTTATTTTTATTTTAAAATATTCAAAATTTTAACTATTTATTTAAATTTTATAGAAACATAAATTTTTATTTTTTACAAGAATTCAAAAACCTAGTCTTCTTGGATTTGGGATTATCAGTGGATTTGTCTAATAATAAAAATAATATCAAATACAAATAAATATTTAGAAAGAAATATAAATTGAGATAATTATAATAAAATAAAAATATTTTTTATACAAATTTTAAAAACTAATCTTTTTGGATTTGAGGTTATGAGTGGGTTATTTTTATCTATTTTTATTTTTTAAAATCTATTTTTATATTTTATTATAACTATATATAATTTTCTTTTATTTTAATTATTTATTTAAATTTTAGATATTTTATTATTTTTATTAGAAATTATGTATTTTCAAGATATTTACAACTTATATATTACTTTTAACAATTTATTTAAATTTTATTTTAAAATTCATGTAAATAGTTAAGAATATATATTTAAAATATAAATATAAATTAATATTTAATTATAAAATATAAATCGAATATAGTTGTAATAAAATAGAAAATAATTTTTTATTTTCTTAAAATTAAAAAAATATATTATTATTTAAATAAAAATTTATTTTTAAATTTTATTATAACTACTTTTATTTATAATTTTTAATTATTTATTTTAATTTTATATAAATATTTATTTTTATTAAAAATTATGTATTTTCATGAATATTTGAATAATTTTATAGAATAAACTAATCTTTTTGGATTTGAGGTTATGAGTGGGTTATTTTTATCTATTTTTATTTTTTAAAATCTATTTTTATATTTTATTATAACTATATATAATTTTCTTTTATTTTAATTATTTATTTAAATTTTAGATATTTTATTATTTTTATTAGAAATTATGTATTTTCAAGATATTTACAACTTATATATTACTTTTAACAATTTATTTAAATTTTATTTTAAAATTCATGTAAATAGTTAAGAATATATATTTAAAATATAAATATAAATTAATATTTAATTATAAAATATAAATCGAATATAGTTGTAATAAAATAGAAAATAATTTTTTATTTTCTTAAAATTAAAAAAATATATTATTATTTAAATAAAAATTTATTTTTAAATTTTATTATAACTACTTTTATTTATAATTTTTAATTATTTATTTTAATTTTATATAAATATTTATTTTTATTAAAAATTATGTATTTTCATGAATATTTGAATAATTTTATAGAATATTTAACATTGTTAAGTGACTTAATGGTTATTTCTTAATAGATTTTAATATCAGAAGTATATGTGCAATAAAAGAAACATCGGGAGTATTTGTGCATTGGCTTGATATAATTTTTCTAAAATTTTAAGATATATATGTAAATAACCCCTATTTATTTTTAAAAAAAAATTTATGCTCTCTTCCTCATTTTCTACTTCTACTTGTGATTTGAAAGCACTTAAATTGTTGAGCATAGACCCTATGTGTAACGTTACCCTATGCATTTTGACCACGCCACATTGGGGCCAATGCGGGACACTATCATTTCCCTTCTCTTAAGGGAAATCTTACTATAATTTCACAATTTTCTTATTTCTCAGGAAAATATCTCACATAAAATTTGACAGAGTCTAGCCTAAAATATATACATTTAAACCTGATATATATGTATGAAATTAATTAAAATTTATATTTCTATAATTAAATCACAATAATTATATCTGCCCAATTACACACCCATACTCACAACTTCACCCAAAATCGGAACCAGATCATGATGGCAATGTTCAACCATGAATTAATACAAATCCATTCACAGTATCATACTTTTAATCATTGCTATGACATGCCATCCATCATTAGAATCTTTTTAAACTACGATTATACAATTACATCATGAATTTTACAATTATCCAATTAATCATTATATAACAATATCATGGGATCTAATCTCCACATGCTATCATACTATCAACAGTTTTCTACTATTGCTCCTCAATCCCAATCCTCAATTGGGAATCTTCACCTGGCTTGTCAACTAAAAATTTAACATAAAAAGGTATGAGTCCAAGCAACTCATTAAGTAAAAATATAAAATAATAATAAACAAACAATCACATGTTCTCATCCAGAACATAAATACAACTATCATAGCATGAATATAAATCCAAGAGACTCAAGTCCTCATCAATTCACTACAATGCTCTACGCCCTTCAGGCGTATACAATCATAACCCTGAGCATGTCCGCCAGACACCTCCCATGACCTCCCATTTCAACCATTCTGGGCTTATCATACCATACCAAGTGCCAAATAGACACCACACATCAACCCTATGCCACACAGGTATAACCTTATAACTGTGTTACTCGGGCACCACATGCAACTCATGTAATGCTTCTCATTCCATCAAGATATGCATTTATAGAATATATAACTATAGCAAGACTCATGGGATAAACTTTATCCTCACTCATCAATACAATCATCACTTTAGATACTTTTAGGGAATTCACACTATTTTCATCCAACCAAGCATTCACATGCTTTCATACTTATTAATTCATGAAAAGTATCAGGATAGTCTTTATCCCTTTTATTTAGGCATCTATATACAAGAATAATACTAATATAAGGACATGGGATACCTTCCATCCTCAACAATCACATGTTTATATCGTATACCAATTCAACTATACGATATTCCAAATCCCTAACATTCATAATACTAAAGAATGAATCCGGAGATGCCCTACCCCATCAATCCAATATGCATAACTTTATGCATATCAATGTTCACAATCATACCCATATATAAGATAACCATTCATGGGATACTCTGTATCCCCAAATATTCATACATTCATCATACCCAACAAACATTAATCTTAAACAAGTACAGAATATCCACAGTCCCTCATCCAAAACACACATGCTTGAATAAACATTGGATACTTACAATCCTCATCCATTCATTTAAATCAAATAGGGGGTGCCTACTTACCTCATGCCTTTTGGCTTCAAACCATATCTCTTCAGTTTTATGCCTTTTCATTATTCTTAGATCATCTTATATAGAACAATAATCTCATTTATTTAGCCATTTGTAATTTTGCATTCAATTCATCATATTAACACTTTTATCATAGTTAATCTTAAGCTATAATCATCAAAAATATGATAAACACTACTTAATTTAAGGTTTCTTAACAGAGCATCACTAAAATCTTTCATTTCTTACAATATTTTCTTTGCATACACATGATTATCATATAAATATCTTTAAAATCATTGCATTAAGCCTTTTTCAACTAATTCATAGCTTACACAGTTCATTCACAAGAATCCTCTTTAACCCTTACTTAGGGTATAACCCAAAATTCGATTCCACTAATTCAAATCTATCCATACATGTTTTAAAACATTCCAATCATGCCAATAATCATTTACCCCATGATTAATTTCACAAAAATCAGGAAATCTCTAAATTTTACTATTCACAGAAACCCTAGCTTAACAAAAATCATAATTTTCATGTCAAATCACAATAATCATTGCATTAACCCATTTTTCTCATGAATTATAAGCATATACATCAATTTTATCCCAAAAATCTATTATTTTCCAAAACCCTAAAAATCAAATTTCCAAAATTCTGTTAGGAAATCGAACTTACCTCCGATTTCAAATGTAATCATCCTCCCCAAATGAACGACCAAGCTCCCAGCTCCTTGTTACTTCTTGCATTTTGTGAAAAACTGATGTTTCTTTCATTTTCTTCCATTTTTCACAGTTCAAATGGGTGAAAGTTGGGTTCAACTGAAAGATTACTAGTTTATCTAACTAGGCAAGATGATTTCTTAGCTAAAATATTTAAAAATCATGTATAATGGGACTAGGGTAAAAGGGAAGAGAGAATGAAAAGGACTAGAGAAGAAACAAGATGAAATTCTGTCGAAAAAACGGTTGTCCCGCATAAAACAGCAACCAATGTGGCTGCTTGGAATTCTACGTCACTGTGTGGAAAATGCTGGTTGCCCACTGCCTTAGCCCCCCGATTCCAAGCCGCAATGTCGATCCTGTTGCCTTGTTTTCAACCTATTTTTCTACACTTTTTGCATATTTTCTTTTCCTCTTTTATGTTTTCTTACTTTTGCATATAATAATGGTATAAATTTCACAAATTTACACCCCCAATTGTCTAGAAATCAAATCTATTTTTTAATTGCATCCTCTTGCAATTTACACAAACATACTTATAATCACATTATTTTAATTCAAACTGAATTTCATCATTAATCAACACCACATTACCAAAATTAACACTACATGTATTACACTATGCAACCAACCCCACACATTGTGTTTAAGAATCTGAATCCACAGACTTGCTGCCATGTGTTCTTTGAAAGCAACATCATTTAAACACCGTTCCATAGTTCCACCCAATTGTTCAAAGGGAAAAAAGAAAAAAGAAAAAAGAAAGAAAAAAGCATAACTAGGCAACCACCCTAATAATGGGAGCAAATCTTTCTATTTTCTCATAATATTCCAAACAGTCATGAATTCAAAGTTATATTAAAATCTTTTTCCCTAATAAAAATAATGTAAATAGAATTATCATTTCACTTAACCATTCATTTCACTTATTATTATATTTAATTTTATTATCTTAAAAATTATCTTTATTAAAAATTTTACAAGATTATTTAAAAATAATTTTTTAAACAATGAAGCTTATAGATATTTTTAATTTAAATAATCTTCAATGTCTTCATTAAATAATACATTTTAAGCATAATTGTTGATTTGGATCCAAACATTATAATTTAATAAAAATAAAAGTGTACTCTGGTGCATTGAATAATCACTCCTATTTATTAATCTATTGTATAGAAGAAGGAAAGCAAAACCATTAAATATGATTTTATTATGAAAATATTACTGTTATTTTTATTAATGTATGTATATATATATATATAATGGTGGAAGCAATTCCAACAAGTCTGATTTACCATAAGACTTGATAATTTTTATAAGATTTTATTTAAAACAATAGTATCAAATATTTTAAATTAATTTTGTTAGAACTATTAATTGCAATAACTTTACAAAATGCAATTTTCATACAATATTAATGTTCAATAATTTTTTGAAAATTAATTATAGGCAATAACTTTACAAAATGCAATTTTCATACAATATTAATGTTCAATGAATTTTTGAAAATGAATTATAATCCTTCATATCTTTCCTTTTTAATGTTTTTCATTTTTTTTAAGCTGATTTCTCAACCCACCGAACTCCCACATGCTTCTGCCTTTTTTGTTCCAAGTTACGGCAAGTCATACAACCATTTATTATCATAACTGCCTATGGGATCCGATCCGCGCTCTAGATTGTCCGCCTTTCATTTCTGGGATATTAGCCCTCTATTTGCAAGCAATCCCTAAACTCTCGCAAAATCGAAATTTTAGCCCATCACATTTTTTATGTCACTTATGCACCCTTAGGAAAATTATTTGCATATTTGCCCCACGCCAATGACCATAACTCAATATTTTCTATAGAAAGTGTTTTAAACTTTCAAAAATATAAAAATGCTTCCATCTTCTCCACCCCTTCCAATCCCAGCTATTGAATTAATACCCAATTCCTCTAACTACCATTTCACACATTCAAGTTGATGGATGGCTGCAAATCCATCCAGATCCATGCCCTAAATCCATTCTTTTTGGAAAAAAAAAAATCATTGTTTTTTTTATTGATTAGAGTGTTAATGTATGTTGTTTTACTAAGTATAGCTGCTGTAAGTGCTGACGGATTCTTCGGGAGAAAATCTACACGGATTAGATTTTAAGGTCTTTTGGGCCTAGCCCAGTCCATCGGGTTCACTTCGCAGATTGGCCCATTTTAAAATTAAAAGATTAAGGTAAGGTAAACTGACGGATCATCGGCACACAACCGCCAAAACGGAGGTGTGCCACCGTCACCGTTCAAATCAGATGGATGTTGAATCACTTTCCAAATAATTACTGGTATCGACATTCGTTCACTTCCTCTTTATATTACAAATAACAATGGATGTACTAGTTTTTCCGATCTGATTCGAATTAATGACATTCTTGATGTGATTTCTGGGAGACCGTGTATTGACTACCATCTTCTGCCAGAGTAGCATATTCTCTGCCTGTTTCTCCGTTGGCCCGGCATTTTGAGCGCCACCTGCCCACGTATGCCATTATAAATTTATAAGAGCTCTGAATGCCAGAAAGACAAAGACTTGTGATTTTGCTTTTGTTATGGCTTAGCTTGTGGATTTCATGGCCGAAAACAATCGAGTGGCATTGCAGGAGGAGGAGGAGGTGCAATCCAAGATGGAAGACCACAACTGGAGGGCCCATTTGACGAAGGCTTCTAGACAAGGGATCATCAGCAAGCTGTGAGTGTTTCTGCTAATGGATGATGTCCGTCATAAACTGGAAGTAACAATGGGAAAAAAAAAAAGTAAAGCTGCTAAAATAGCTATACTGGGCATTAAAGGATGCTTCTTCTTCTTTTTTTCCATGGGAAGTTTTCTTTTTGGGCTACCCAAACGTGCGTGGCAATCCTGAAATGGTAGTAGTCCCATTCAAAGTGAGAAACTAACTCTAGAATTGCAGTTCCATGCATTTCTTTGGTGTATTGGAGCGAAGAAGCTATTGGAATTTGGCTCCTAGGGCTATTTATTTTAGTTTAGAGTATCGGAGTAATAGACCTTGCTTATTTGGGAATGAAACCTGAATGTTTTGCTTGGCTCTGAATAAATTATGATCTGTTTACGCATTCTGTTTCCCACTGAAACTTTGCGTATTGATTGAACATGCTGTTGAATCGGGTGAAACAACCTTAAGTTCGCTCAATGTTCAATTTATTTGCATTTTTAATTTGATGATTGAAGACATGCTAATTCTCTGTGGTGAAAAAAGGGTTGGCTTTATGAGTAATACTGCTAAAAGCACATCTATTTTCTAATAAAGATATTGGAGGAGATGTTAACTGGTTAACAATAATTTGACACATTTTAGATCAACTTTTTGTTGGTGAACTGAGATTACATCTCGCATGACTGGATTTTGCCTAAGGCCTATTCTAGGTAGACATTTCTTGGATATGAGATTTTATTTTAAATGAGGAGAAAAATTCGCATTCATAATTGGCCTCCCTTTATGATGGAAAATTAGATTTTGTTATAAATAACAAGAAACACCAGTTTATGAAGGGAGACTAGATTCTGTTATATCAAGGACAAGAAATTATTACAATTAAAATCTAATTCACACTGCATTGTCACAATTCCCCCCTATTGGTTGATTGGATGGCGAGTGTATGCTGCAACATTCCCTTGCAGGCAGAATTGCCTTCCATATAAAGCCACCAAATGGTTAGACAAAGAAGGAAGAACAACCAATTCAATCTGATATTTTCTGAAAGGAATGAGACAGAAACCCTTTTACAAAAGCATAATGAAGCATCAGAAGAAGAAAGCCTGGAGGCACCAGAAAACCTGAAACCCTAGATCTGCCTTTTAGATTCCTAATATTTCATTAACTGCTGTTATCCAACAAAGTGCATCCTAGTGCTTGAGTTCCCAAAACCTTTGTAAAGTTTTCATCACAAGATGACTAAACATGACTTTCACTTTTGGCCTCTGCATTAAGCAAATTAACGGAGCCATATCATCTCAAGATGACTAAACATGAAACTAAGGATGCCTTCAGGGATGCTACAGAACATAAATCAAAACTATTTTTACATGAAGGAGGTTGCATCAAATTAAAATGATCATATCACTTGACCCATCCTGAAATTATATCAATTAGAAAACATGTAATTACATCTCAGCGTTTTTCAAATATGTACCAGTTTTTTTCATAATGTGACATATTGGCATGAGTTGTTCTGGCTACATGGACAGTTTTATGGAGGATGAGATATTGCATAAGGAATTGTTTCTAGATGACCAGAGCATTGTTTCCATGTCTAGCAAATACCTTTTTGCTTTTCATTTGCCCTTCTTTTCAACAACCTAATGATATTCTCTTTTTATTCCTAGAACAAACTGTTTAAAGAAGCACTTGCCAATTTCTGGCCCTGAAGGGTTAGAAGAAATCAAGAAAATCGCTGCAAGACACGAGGAAAAAATATATACTTCCTCTACAAGCCAGGTATATTAGCCTCTGAGTGTGTCCTTTTTCTTTTCTTTGGTTTACCCTTGGTAATTTCGCATAGTTATTTATAAGATGAAATCCTTCTTTGTCTATCATTTGAATTTCACCATTTCCTTGTTTCTTTTGTATGGTTATAAGTTTGTTTAATGCAGAGGCCCAAAGTGATAGCCTCACCCTAAAAAAAAATATGGAAAGAAACAAAGAAGAGGTCCAAAATGATGAGGTCTCATCAAGGAAGGAGGCCTTGACCAGGACTCAGGATTTGTCTAAATTTCTATCAGCTCAACCATGAAAGACACTAAGAGCCATAGTTAAAATGCCTAGTTGATACCTTATGTAATCCCATGGTTGGGTTCTAAAGCCGCAGTATATCCAATTCTTGATCCTTTTTGTATCCATAAGATCCTATCAAGCTCAACTGCCTAACAACAGCCATCTAGAGTTAACAGCCCTTCAGGATGATGCATCAACATTTTGAACAGGTTATAATTCTAGAAACCACAAGGATAGAAATAGACATCATCCTAAAACCAGCTTAGAAAAGATGTCAACAGCTTGAATTGGAAGTTTCCCTCTATGCTTCTGTAAAATCGTTGGTCAAGGAATCTCCACAGCCATCTTCATTTGTGCAAACTGTTTGTTAATATGATACCCCTCCCACTAGATGCTTCCTCTACGTGATCCATAATCGTTTTGTTCCCTGCCATCACTTATTCACATTCTTTCAGGTGCAATCTTTCATTATGGAAGTTGGAACAGCTCTTTCTCACTTCCTGGGTCTAGATGCTTCCTCTGGGATAAGTGATCAATTATTTTCTTTTTCCTAGTCATCATGTATTCACATTCAGTCTCGTGCAATCTGTCATCATGGAAGTTGGAACAGTTCTTTCCCCTCTCTAGTTCATGAAATAAAAGCAACTTGCAGAAAATGGTATTTCTAGATGCCTTGAATGGATATTGGAAATCTGTATTAGTTTTAAAACAAGAAAATTTTGTTTTAATAGTTACCCATAGTGAGGATCTGATCAAGGACTTGGCCTTGTCTGTGGGTGGAACTCTGTGAAGTTTCCTTTCTAATGCTTCTTGTTTCCCTCTTTGGGGCAAGCCAAGTGACCTTACTGCCAAGAGGAGAGGGGAAACTAAATGGACCCTTCTGTTCAGAGAACTGAGAAAAACCCATGCAAGTGAACACTACTGTCAAGGGGGATGAGAAAAAGCTTGTTAAGTGCGCTGAGTAATAGTGGTGGAGGTTCAAGCGAGAACTCTATAGAGATGCTATTGTGGAACGATCTAGTAGATCAAGGTTTCAAAGCATGTTTGCTGGCTTCCTGTACAATGCAGTAGGTGGTATGATTATGAGACAATTTAACAGATATTTCCTTGCTTATTCATCTTCAGATGCTTTTAATGCTCGTTTCCTATGCACCAGTGTTTAAAATTGTTCTTTTCTTTCTCTATTTGGGTTGTTATTGTGGAGAAAATGTGATTGTTCTAAATTTCTGAATTTTTGCAGGCCGATTATATGCGGAAAGTATCCCTGAAGATATTTGCTATGGATGTGAGAACTCAAATTCCTTTTGGAGCACCACTGAACTAATGCTCGGACCATCTGCAGTTGGCCGCCTCCTCAGCAAGCTTCAGCTATGCATGCATGTTTAAGCAGTTTCGCCAGTATTTTTCTCTTTGTTACCATCCGATTGATTGTATCGTCTTCTTACATTCTTGGATTTTTCAGTTGATTGTGGTTATTGCTATCCCTTATTTTGTCTGCTAAATTCTGGTGAACATGGTGGCACGCGCATGGTACGGATAGCTTGAAGTTTCCACTCTTTTTTGTTAATTTGGATCAACGAATCTTGGGATGAAATGAAATGATAGAAAATAATGGTTAAAAACATGTGTATGGGTAAAGATCTCATGGAGTCGTCGTGGACCACATTGTGAGATCTAAACGGTTGATTAAGTGGGCCAAAAATTCCAATGCGTCCACTTAATTAATGATGGCGTAAACATATCTATAGTTGGCCACCCACGATCAAAAAAATGTCAAAAATCTGAGTGTCGAATTCCAAATTCATGGAACTCGTCTAGTGGCTGACCATATCCGCATAACTTGCCAGACACGGAATAATAAAAGAATTCTCCAAAAAGAGTCAAAAAACTCCAATTTCCGCGAGCCACGGAATGCGTAATTTGGGATATGACGATGGCTTGGAAAAGGCAACAAAGACTCGATTGGTGCGATGGCGTTTAAACAATAACAAACTGTCTAATTACAAACTAAAAAATCAACCATAAACAAAGTCAGATAAATTAAACGAACGATGTTTATAAGAAATTCTAACAAGGGATAAGATCGGTGAACCATCTGATCACGCTAACAGGAAGCTTTATGAGATCCACGGCAAAATTCGCTAGGGCAGCACAGCAGAAGCAGCAGGGGCACAGGCAACTCAACACGCTCCTGCAACACAAACCAGAGAAGATTAGTGCATATTCAAGATGCAAGACCAAGAATCAAAGACTGGAAGCGCGAAGCCTTCGCGCTCATCTCGAGTTTCTCCCAAAATAGAGAGATGGGTGAGAAACCGGAGAAGCAATGCATCATGAATTAATGGTGATGGATTATGCAATGAAAGAACAGGGTATGCAGTGTTTTTGAGATGGGAAGTGGATCAGAATCAATGGCAGATACTGCATTATTTCTTCACGAAAACAGAAAAAGGACTCACCCAAGAATCCAAACGATTGCACCCACAAGGGCCAACACCAAGGCCAGGAGAGCGAACGGCAGGCCAATCAAGAAGCCCAAAGGCCTGCATTCTCCCATGGTTGCTCTCTCTCTCTCTCTCTCTCTCTCTCTCTCTCGCTCTCTCTCTCTCTCTCTCAAGTCTTTGAGGGAGGAACGGTTCTTGATCTTGACAACTTGGTGTACGCGACTGACTGCAACCGTTCTATTTAAAGGAAAGTAGGAGTTGTTTTGAAGTCTCCCCAATTTCTATTGTGGGGAATACGCGGACAGAAACGTTGACGGAGATCTCCTTGTCTGGTTACCAAAATGCCCTTCAGTAATGGATTGTTTAGAGAGCCGGAATGAAAAGAAATTAAAGAAAACAAAAGAGAAATAATGTTTTCGCGTGCAATAGAATAATAAAAACAATGTAGATAAGTTTTAATGAAATAATGTTTTCGCGTGCAATAGAATAATAAAAACAATGTAGATAAGTTTTAATGAAAAATCTAAGTACCTATGATAAAAAATAAAAAATAAAAAAAATATTGTTAAAGCAGATATACATCAGTTTCAAGTGAGAATGTTTTCTTTTTCACAGGAAATTTTCTTCTACAGCCAAAGGATTGATAGTAAAGGGTAAAGAAGTCATTTTGATGGGAGATTAGTTTTGACCTTTTGATAAGCTGCCGATTTAGACTCATAGCAGGTTTCGTCGGGTAGAAACGTTGAGAATAGGAAGCTTCGATGCTTGGATTTCTTAAAGCGCGTAGAAATGGCCTTGGATTATCTAAGAAGACGACGCGTAGGTTGGAGTGGGAATCAGTCAAACACCAGGATCAACAATGTAACGATGCAATTCAGAATAATGTTATTCATGATCCCATTCAAATCAAACGAAAAATATTATTACTACTCCCTTGTATCTCTTTAATATTTATCTTTTCACAAATGCACCAGTTATTTACTTCCTAAATTTTACGAATTTCTTCCCACAGCATCAAATAGACTTCGAAATCTAAGTCAACCTTCCTTCCAAACACCGACAATGCTATCCTTTTATGTATATGGGGGAGAGATTGATATTTAAGGGCCTCTATAAAGGTTATTCGTAAATTTTAATCCATAGCTTAGATTCTAATGCCAACCTTAAAGCAAAGTAGAATAACTAAAGAGAACAGGTCGAATTATCTTACAAGTAGCATTTTTAGCCATTGATGTGACAATAAAATGAATAAGATGTACGTTTTCTTTTTATACATCTTAGTCAAAAATAAAATAAAACTAGAAAATTAAAACCATAATTGATAGGAAATAACATAACTTTATTATTTTTCATTTATTAGGCATTGGGAATATTTTATTCGAACGATATTCTTAACTTACACAATGTAATTAAATATCAATCTTTCTCAACTAAAACTAAGTTTTATAGTAATTAAGTTTAAGATATAGCTAAACGCAATAGGAAAAAATACTTAGGCTGGTCGATTGTAGTACCTGTATTATTAATACGGTCTTATACCAAAATTCAAAGCTTACACCGATCGTATTTGCATGTTCCTTCCAGGCTCCGATTTTCATCGCTGGATTTGAATATGGTGCAACTGCGATTTTTACCCAAATGGAATCTATAAAAAGTAAAGATATGGAAAAAATTAATATCAATAAAACGGATATGGGTAATGACTGAGGAGCAAGTTGATAATTAGAAATATAAATAATGTACGCTGAATAAATATATATCGCAACATACTAAATAAAAAAAGGAAGAAAACCTTTCCTTACCCCCTTCAAGTTTCCAAACAGGGCCTAACTTTTCTTTTGGCGCGGATCGGCATAGTTGGGACGTGGGATCAATACCATACATGACACTACGGAGGAGCAGAAATGGCACGGGTGCAATTCACCCAACACCGCATCATGCTATAAATAATGTCTCACCACCCACAACAACCCCGTATTCGATATAATGCCATATCACCACTTTTGAAGTGGAAAGCTATGATGGGATATTAAATACCATAAAATGAATTAAAATAAAGTACAATAACCTTTATGATGTTAACTACAAAGTGAATAGAGTAAATAAGTTCTTATTATGAAAAAGAATGATTAATGATACCTAAATATAAGTTATGATGAAAAAAGTAGAATTGGTAAGGTAAATATAGATGTCATCTAATATAAAAGTACACCACAAGGAACAGGCAGCAACGGTCAAACAACCATGGATCTCCACAAAATCAAAAACTGATTTAATCCTTATTACATAATTTAACAAATTGCAAACTGGTCGCAATGGAACCCGCTACGTAAAATTTATATATCTGGAAAAGAAAAGGTAAAGATCCTGTTCATGTAAAATGGATATCAAAAACCTACTTATTCTTTATTTAAGGGACCAACGAAAAGAAAACCCAGATCTCAAATTACCCTGAGCTACATATGACAAGCAGAAAAAGAGACAACAACGCATGCAATATAATTATCACCCAATACACTTCAAATCCACGTTCCAAAGCCACTGATGAACCCTTGCTTCTCTCAATCTAACCAGCAGGAATACAATCATCTGTAAAAGGCATCAGAATGACTAAGAGTTACATCAAACATTGATGATAGAAATGACATTTTTTTGTTGTGCTCGATTATGTGCAGACTTGGGACCACCCCCAGCCACTCAATTTAATGCAATATGCACTGATGAAGCTGCAGGCCCCATTAATAGAATGAATTCTGCCCAAAAATCTCACCAACAATATGTTACCCAACCATCACATGTTACCCAACCATCACGATGAAAATTTATGCACATTGGATGGTCAAAATAGATCTTATACATCATCAGGTTGCAATGGGGTTCAGAAGTACTTGGGAAACTCAGTTCAAACTTCAAAGCTGAATAACTCAATAAAATAAAGAAGGCACCAGCATGCAATGCTAAAAAAACAGTGACAAATGCCATGCAAGAACCATTACCTGTTTATGCACTTTGTTGGACTTGGCGGTGTATTTGTTGAATCCAATCAATATAGCCACTGGAACCCCCCGTCTGGTCCTCGATGAGGTTGGCAAGTATCAAGAAACCTTCCCTTGGCTGTTCACCTTGTCTCACAAGATGACACAACTGATACGATGAAGGGTCACTCTCCCTCAACTTTTTGAGAAGTCCCATCAGCTTCTTTGACATTCCATTTTGAAGCTCAGGAAGGTTACACTAAAATATAGACCAGAACAAATGAGAATAGGCAGGTGGATTATTTTTATCACAGAAGTTCACATACTAAGTGTCTGGATGTGGGGACTGCACATAGGAGATTTGAGAAACATTTCGCATAGAAGATATATGCGGCTGACAAATAATTGCTCAGAAGCTGCATTTGCAGCATGAAAGTAACTACCAATAAAATAAAATAAAATAAGAAAGGAAAAAGAGAGCTCCACTATGGTTTCAGGAATCAACTTGGATGAACTATGTGAAAACAAAGATTATTCAGTTGTCCTTCATCCAAGTTGATTCCTGAAACCATAGTGGAAAATTCACAAAATATGGGCAACCAAAAATACTCAGAATATGTGGGCAGTTTAATTTGAGTCAATATTATTTAGTATATCATATATACCATTCATTCAAGTTTAATTTTGGTAGATAAATTATGCATACAAAAATTATTGCCAAGGGTTTGGAACACCAGAATACAGGCCAAATTAATAGCAGCTGGATTTTTTGTGTTGCCCATTCCTTTACTGGCAGGAAATGGGATCCTCGAGAGTTTTGCTTCTTGGAGTATTGTTGTTAACTACAGAAACAGCAACAATTTTCCCTCCATCATCACTATGCAATGCTAGGTTGGCTGCTTGGTTCTAGATAAAAAGCTGTGGGGTTCCTTTTCTTTCACAGTATAAGGGCCTTCAAAAATATTATGTGCATCAATGCAAAGAAGAGGAAAAGATTCATGCAAAAAAACCAGCCTAAATGTAACTGTTCAACAAGTAAAATGCTGAATGAATGTGCTGCTAAAAGCTTTTTATTTCAGAAAATATAAAGATGCGAGTAACGGATTGTACCTTAGATAGTTCATGCAACCCGGATAATTCAACCCCAATTAGGTTCGTAGTAATATCAGGAGAGCACATTTTCCCCAACCAAACAATGAAGCGAAATCCATCGTCATAAATATAAAGGCCCTTAGGGTCTAAGCTTGCAATAGTTAAAGGCAACCGCTTCAAGAAATTCCTAAAATCGTCTACATCTGCTGGGGCCTGCAAAATAAGACAGTTTTTATTGGGGAAGCCAACATCCAGTCATCAGTCCAAATATTTTGTATACCAAGCACATGATGCACGCCAAGAAAAAATGCATAAACATGCAGATGCACACACAAGAAGCTCTCGAACATCAGTGCAGCAAACTTCACGTACCTTGACAAGATATTCATCAATCCGCATCAAACTAGGATACAGGAGCTTCAATAACCTTTTGGTTGGCAAAATCATCATATTATACCCAGCAGCACACCGCTCATCAAGTTGAGCATCAGCATACCCTCCACGAAGGGGAGTAGATTTACAGAGTGCAAGACCATACAGTGGTAAGAATTTCAGCGATTCTGGAAATATCATCCTGCCACTCAATCGATGCTGCACAGCATAAAGGTTCCGGTATTCTCTAAGAGCCTTGACAATCCTTAGCAACACACTGTGGCGGGCATCTTCTAACTTGTGGGACAGAGTCTTTTCAATTGCTGTGGATATTTAGTCAGCTTATGGTGAGAAATATGAACTGGCCAAGCTTGCACATAAAAAGGGTCAAAGATGTCAATGTGAGTTTTAATCTTACCAAGCCTACTCAGCAAAGAAACAATGGCCCCAGTGTCAGCCTGACGGTACATCTCCCCAAGATCTGAGACCACAGGCGCCGCTGCTGTATGGACCCTGATCCGCCTTTCACCAGAAGAAGAAGTGTATCTTTTGCTTGCTAAGGAAACTAACGAATATGGTAAAAGAAGGGAATAATTCATTTCCAGACATGCATTGTTCCCAAGCCAACAGCACCATCCCTAACTTTGAGCATAGCTGTTTACTCATGTAGCAAACAAATGGTCTGGCCTGGTTTTAAAATTTTTCTTTTTGGTAAATTTTTCACAAAACAGTAAAATGAATGAAGAGATAAGCGGGAAGGAAAAGAGTTTAAAAGAATTAACATATTATAGAAAAATTATGCAGGATAAGTTAGGCATCATTGGATCCAATCCAACCACTTTGGCCCTCTGAATTCCTGCTTCAATTGCAGCAGACAAATGAACCTTCCAGACAATGGCATTCATGGATAATCAAAAGGGAACCACTCATTAAACATGTTGTTGTGCCACTTTATCTGAAAAACAAAAGAACACAGCATACACGCATGTACAATCTACTACAGAGATGAAGAATGCATGAAGATACAAATAGGAGCAAATGAACGTGAAAGCATACTGGGGAAATATCATGATTCCAGAATTGCAAAATTCAAAGAAGAGGCCATGCAACCATACTGAAAGCTTTAATTGAGTTAGCAAAAAAGTGAAGGATACAATAAAGCAACTTGAAAATAAACAGTCTGACTTGTCAATAAAGTGTCCTCCAGAGCTAACTGCATTCCAAAGGCCTTATCACTGTCAACGGCTGGAAGAGCCAATAAATCTGTGGATCTCAACATAAAATGGCCATGGTATGTGGTAAAGCGGACACCTGAAGTTAAAAAGGGCAAGTAAAACTCATCAGTGTCCAAATAACAAAACCCAAAAGCTTTCCTCAGGCAAATACTGGAAGCTCGAGTATAGGCACTTTAGCTCAATAAAAAGCAATCTTAATGCACCTTTTCCACATCGGATGCGCATGACAGCCTCCCAAGCAGTCTCCCTAGTAAGATCCCGGGCCAATTCATGTCTGAGCTTATCTTTATGAAGATCTGCCTGAAAAGATGGATAATAGTAAACCTGGCCCCCAGTGTATTTTGCAAGGGTTCCTGTTGAATCAAACAAGAAAAGCATTGAGAATGTAAACAACATCATTATCTTCATGAAGATAACAGCATAAAGATTAAACTTCAATTTTGTAAATAGACTACACAAAATGTACCTAGCGAAGCTATATCTGAATACTTGTCACTGAAAGCATACAAGTCCACAGCAATTTGGTATTTTGTAAGATCAGCTGCCATTTGCTTATAAAACGGATCTTCTGGTAATCTCAACATGTGTTCTTTATCTGTTCCATATACACGAAGATCATCTCCACGTAGCTTTAGGCGACCAACACCAAGAGATGGTAGGGTAGTCTGAAAGATCAGCAGCTTTCCTCCAAGTCGGCTCTGTGGTTAAGGATTAAAAGACAGTAGCACCAGTTTAAGGTAGTTCAATAGCAGCAAGGTTTCCAACCAAAGGAATAAAGGAAGCATAGAAGAGAATCTCAAATGGCTCTAAAAAATGGGCACTAAGTAAATGGTTCATACAGTAGAGAAACTTACCATAACCATGAAGGCTGCTCTCAAGGCAGGCCCAAAAGCAGATTCCACATTACCATTGTCCTGAAACATGGAAGGAAGGCTATCCAGAAATGTATCTACCACACTTCTAGATTCAGACAAGTTGACCAGGAGATCATCGGGCAAGGGTACAAATATGTCATCTAGATCTGATACCACCATCATCTGTGGCTGCGTCAAAGATGACTGGCATGGAAACAAGAAATTACAAATGAATAATACTTTTCAAAAATGTAAGCATGAGCTATACACCCCAGGTTTGTGGGTGGTAGAAACCTTATTGTAATCAATATTAAAGCATAAACATAATTGAAACAGTTGAGTAGAACATACCTTCATATTATAGAAATGGACGGTGCTGTCAAAAGTTAGGAATCCAATCTGAGTCCTGGGGAAGCCAGGCAGGTCATCTAAACAGGACTTGATGGTCGTAGCAACTATCTGCCAAAGAAAATAAATAGAAAACACAGTTGTTTGATGGAACATACTACTAACGGTGAAAAGAAAAAAAGATTTTAAATGCATTCAATTAGTTGAGCTGATAGAGATTCATCATGCAAGTCATCCTGAGTTCATAGTTCCAATACTCACCTTCTAAAAAAATAAAATATTTTAAATGGTGATAAGCTACTGATAATCACTAACAGGGCATAGAATACGGTTTATGTTCACAAATAATGGTAACATCACATGTATTGCAGGCCAGTAATCGCCAAAATAAAGCACGAAAAGAAAAAGTTTGGGAAAATAAAAACTGATGAAATTAGATTACTGAAAATAGAAATCTTATATTTTTTTAAATCATATCCATGAGATATTTCTTTAAAACCTGCTTTCCTCTCCTTTTAGCTTTTTTGTTGTTCCCCAAGGACATTTACCTATCATCTACCTATATGCAATCTGTTCAAAAAATTAAAGTTCCAACTATAGAGAAAAAATATGAAAAGGCCATAGATAAGGAAATTGTCTGACAAACATATCCCCAAAAATTTAACAGAGAAACTTTTTTTTTTTTTTTAACATTTTGCCACCTCCATAATCTCAAAAGGAAATCAGCATTGACTCTTTCTACAGGTGCAATTTCAGCCAAAATTTTCAATTGTTGATTCAAAAGGAAACCATATGCATAACCAGGTTTCTCCTAGAAATCATATCCCCCCTCCCCAATAATGCGTGTTTTTTTTATTTTTTTTAACTTCTCATGTTTGCAGAATTTTTGCATTGGCTCTTGACATGTGATCTCCCTCTGGAGTCTTGACTTTTATTCAACAGTAAAAACCATAGAAATTATATCTCCCTGGTATCAAAACAAAATTCAAAAAATAGCATTTTCAAGTTTTTACGATTTTGTATCCTGTAAATTATTGTTCTCCTATGCTTTCTGTTTCGGTTGCCAGCTATACAAAAGGGTCAATGTTATTGAGAATGCCTTTCAAGAGCACATCACCATGATCACTTATTCCCAATGATTTACAATACAAACTAAAAATTACCTCAAGCATCCCGCTTTTAACAGCAGACGATGAAACATCGATAAGGAAGAAATGCAGAGGCGGCATTGGAGGCCGCACCATGTATTCAGTAGGAGCAACAAATTCTACACTACCCTTTGTAAGCTCAGGTCTTTGATCTGCATCAGACCTTCTACCACTCACATCCAAATGGCAGAAATAATCGCCAGGAACTGAAAATAGAAATTTAAGAATTTCAGTACAATTAGTTTGCAGCAGAGAAAAAAAGACCCAGGTGAAGAAAATTAGCCAACATATGCATGCTTGTTCAGCTCTGCTATACTTTATCTGGTATTTCATTTTAAAAGCTAAGAGTTCATTCAATGAGAAGTTGAAAAAAAAGAAAGCTTGATAAAAGCCATTGGCGTAAAATCTGCTCAATTACTAAATCATACACATTTCAAGCTGCTAAAAATGACACCGAATGCTTCAATGTATGTGAGTCAGACATGCCTTCAGACTCCGATTTTCTCATGCTCACATCAAGAGTAGAGACTAGTAAGGAAAAGATAAATTATTCGAGTGCAGATTCCTGGGTTGAAGGAGAAATCGCAGTCCCTTCCAATATTAAGTTCATCTTTAGTACTCTATGTTAACATTTTTTTTTTTCAAGAGATCCATGATAACATCGAAACCACTAGGCAAAGGAAACAGAAAAGCAGTCAAAGTAAAGAAAAGCAGTGAAAGTAAAGGCTCAATTAGAGTCAATATTCTAGCAGAAATAGAAAGTAAACAGATAAAGCTATCATAAACCAACGGAGCAAAGAAGAATATTTTATTAATAAACAAAACAAAAAACACTATACAGAAGCCATTCTTTGAGGGAAGAAAAAGCACAGAGATCAAGAAGAACGTCAAGACAGAGATCCATTCCAGACTTAAGATGTCTGTCTGGCAGAGAATTTGAGCAGAGACATATTACATATGGTTAGGACATCATTCAAGGTGCATTGCTTCCAATTAATTAAGTATTAATTAAGAATAATAAATACACCTTACCAAACCTTGGATACCTGCAAGCCACATGAGCAAGATTCATGGAAAAAACAAAGAACTGCAAATAACATATGTAGCCAACAGAGATTTACCATCATTGAGCAGTGCACAAATGTTGCATCGCCACTTTCTTCCATTATCTGTAAATGCCACATAGGGATTTATATATGTCCTGCATCTTCTACAGCGAATAATACCTGCTGGTCCAAAATTGACAATAGGAACCTC
Organism: Pouteria campechiana; assembly: GCA_036873735.1. Taxonomy (NCBI): domain Eukaryota; kingdom Viridiplantae; phylum Streptophyta; class Magnoliopsida; order Ericales; family Sapotaceae; genus Pouteria; species Pouteria campechiana. The sequence continues at coordinate 32,889 of JAYJMB010003210.1, forward strand.
TTCCTGTAAAGCAAAGAACATAATTTTGATAAGTGTGTAAATTTACATGACTTCATCTAGTGCACAAACATATAAGGAAGAAAAATGCCCATAAAACTAGGCTCTTGTGAGTAGATAGGGACACTGACCCCTTCAGGAGGTTCTGCCATAGGATGAACTACTACTCCGAGAGGTAAATGCCACCTGGAAAGCAATGATTGAGAATTTGGTATTGCGCTTGTTGTCAGCCTTAGATATCTTGGATGGCAATTCAAAGGGTACATCTCAACAAAGGAACTTGGCTCTACATCACCATCCAGTGGCCTTGGCAGCATTTTGGGATCAACCCCAGGATCAACTGATCCAGGAATAGACCCAACTGTCAGTGAGCTGAACTCTTCAACCAAGCCTTGAACAGCACCTAAAGTAGGTCCTGAGCCAGGATATGGAACATATTCCCTTGAATTTGGATCCATGGGAGCACCCACAGGTGGGGGTGATACAAAACCTTGTCCCTGGAAAGGGGAGACTTTTGGTGGAGAGGCATACAGAGGAGGACTCGGTTGCCTAGTAGGGTATCCATGAAAAGATGGCTGAAAATTTGGCCTTGGAGCAGAAAATGATCTCTCGGGCACTGATGAAGGTATGTTACCTCTAGGTGGCATAGGATTTACAGTTTGTGCGGAAGGTCCCATCAGCGGTGAGGAGAACGAGGCTGGATGAGCAGAAACAGGTGGTTGAGGAACTAGTGGTTGGCCCATAGGTGGTGGCATTGATGGTGGCCCTCCAGGCTGACCAGGGTAAGCTGGGCCACGCAAGGGGGTTGTGGGCTGAGCGGTAGAGGGAAAACTTGGCGTTGGAAAGCGCTGATAAACACCTGGATCTGGTGAGGGATGAGATGCTGCTGGGGAAGGCACTGACGGACCATTAAACCTAACTGGTGGGGCAGCTCTATAACCAAAAGCATCTGGCCCGCCAACAGGCGCAGACGACAAAAATGGTGAAGTAGCTTGAGGAGCAGCCCCAAAAGGGGAAGACATGGGTCTTCCAGGAAAATTTGGAGCTCCAGTTTTCTCGTTCCCCACGGGCTGCATATCTTTCAATCTTGTCAATCTCAATTATAGTTTCATGTTCCTAACCTGCCAGAATCAAAAGCATGCCAAAGATGTAGAGCAAAGAACACTAAATTTTCCATTTATAACATGACATAAGATATCATAAAGTAGAAATGAAAATTTATAGCAAACCATGATAACATGGATGTTTAGTAAAACATGTTTTGTTTTTTGTTTATGGATGACAAATTTTCATTCAGTTAGGGTGGAAGACCTTCAAAATGGCAAGAGACTTGAGAACTCAGGACACGAGAAGAACAAAAATCTCAATTAAAAACCACCCAACACAATACATCGTAGGGGGCTGCACTGCTTACTGGACCCCTTATAAGTATTGTCCAAAACCATTGCATGTTAGCCAATACGATAAATTGCAGGCATTACGTACAAACTACGCAAATTTATCAATCAATGAAGGGCAGGCTGAAAGAGAGACCAATATAGTATTGTGCACAACCAAATCATGATACCCAGTGCACTTATTTAGACCACAGCATCAGTAGCAGTCAAGCACAGGCCTTTCACATTACGTATCACTCCACAAGAAATACCAGTGCTAGCTATACTTTCAGCTCATGAAGGGGGAAACCGAGGCAAAAGAAGAAAAACTAAAGGAAGAAAAAATCAAATATGTTTCCAGGATTCCTAATTACAAGCTGATGTTCAGCGATGTAGTACCATTCCGTCCGACTCCTACTTCAAGGTAGCCTAATTGCAATTTGAAGCGCAGAAGTTCCTAACTTAACTATGCAATTTGCTTCAGTACAACTTCGCCAGTCCAACAAATGCTATTCAATTCAGAGGGTATCCACTGCACCTCAGAGCAAAATATATATACATATATATACGTAACTACGTTCTCAACGACAAGCGTCCTAAAAGATTACACCTTCAAGGACCGCAAACCAAGGTATCGACTGAGCCCCGTTCGTTTCGAAGTCCGACGTGGATTATTAACCCAGGACTGCCATTCGCCGGGTCGATCATCGGGCAATTCGTGATATCACCGAGTCGATCATCGGGAATGCCGGATCAACATGGCAAGAATAAGATCCGGTTGGCTGAATCAGACATGAGATATTACATACTGAAATCGCGATGACGAAGGGAGAGGAGGCTGCGAGGGAGAAAGAGAGAAGGAAGAGAAGCAGATAAAGGGCGTACCTAACAACAACGGCGATGTGGCGGGGAGCGGAGGAGACGAGAGTAGGAACTGGAGGAGGAAGCAGAAGAGAAAGAGATCCAAAGCCCTGAAACCGGATCGGTTCGATTTTATTTCTCTCCGTCTGCCGGCTTTCCCCTCCCTTTCTCTCTCTGTCGACTAAACCTTTTAATTGGGTTTGCGTTGCAAGTCGGCTCCCTCTATCCGACTGCAACTGGGCTTTGGATTGCTCCTGTCGCTGACGACTCTTTGTTGGGCTCGCGGTCTTATGCAATCCTACCACGAGCTGCAACATGTCCTAGCTTGCAAAGACAGAGATACGGAACGTATATAAAATCAAAGGGTTTATTCCATTCCGTTTCTTTTAAATCGTGGCCCACATTTGCATTACGATTTGGCAGAGAATCTTAAAACGGATGAATGGTGGGGATCCCATAAATATCATTTACTTGGATAGTTCAGATTTGGTAAATTATTTTTTATTTTATTTATGGTCATCGAGTTTTCCAGTGACCGTCCCAAATTACGGTTTCAGATAGCTACGGTTTTTAAGGAGTCTATATACTTCGTATTTGCGGCTTTAATTACATTATCAGGGATACGTCGTATTTCGTATTTTCATAGGGTTGCTTCCTCCCATGAGTTCCGCTATTGGATCATTTATACGAATATTTTAGAATTAGTAGATTATATTTGATTTTATTATGAGTTGACTTGAGATCAACTGGGACTCGTGCTACGGATGGGATAGCGCCACGTCCACCCCCGCAGGTTTGATGGAGATGTTTTACCCATTGATGAGATATTCACGAGATCAAAATCGAATGTTCGAATGCAAGGAGGACGGAGGTGTTTCCGATTAATCCCATACAATGCGATTAATCAAAAACACGGCATAGGCCCTCTACCAAAAAAATCCCAACCCTTGCTCAAGAAATGATCCCCGGCAATCCTGGAAATGCACCCATAGACAAAATCCAAGCCTGTCATATTCTTTTTTTTTTCTTTTTGTACATAATTAATATGATAAAATCAATTATAAAAATCACGTATTTCTACTTTTTAAGTGAATAAACTTCTAAAATTATTATTTTCTCACACGGGTCATGTAATGACTAAATTATTTTATAAATATTCAACTTCAAATAATTATTAAAATATATGCCAGTTAATTGATTTAAACAACCTTACAGAGTAGAAAATTAAAAAAAAAACCCTCAATATCAAATCTATGGCCTAGATTTGATATAACAATATTTTATAATATTTTACACCTTATAAGGATAGTCAAATTTGTTAATTTGACAAGTGTAAATAATTATTTAAAATTATATGATTTAGGAAGATATAATCTTTAAATAAGTTAAATCTTAAAAACAGATATCATGGAGCTTTGTTCACTTAAGAATTAGAAATATCTTTAAATATTGTTATTTTTAAAATTAGTTGCATATAAAAATAAAAAGTTAGTTACATATAAAAGTAAAAATATTAATTTTATTACAAAACAGTGGAGACGTGAATTTGTACGATTCAGCGTTGTCATTAAATAACCTCCAATTCGCATCACCACCACCAAAGTACTGGTGCTACGCATAAGGTGATCCGGACACTCTTGTTATTTCACTGGACTATCATTTGTTGTCATCCATGTTGGGGTTTTCATTGGTGACGGTCCAAATTAAGATTTTAGATAGGATAGCCAGGGTTTTTAAAAAGTTAATCGGCGGTTTTATTTTCACTGTGAAGAATGCCTCATATCTCATATTTGATATTTTCATAGAATTAATTCCTGTTTCGAGTTGTGCTTCGTGGAATTAAGATCACATGCCTTCCATGAATTTGAAAACTCATGTTTGAAAGTTTTACCAAAGGCATAGATGGGGATTGCTTCTGCCACACCGCTTCCAACTCCATTTAGAATAGAATTAATGTCTCGTGCTTCCGCATTTATTTGCTTGCTCTGTCGTCGGATGCACCGACGAGAGCAGGGTCGAACAAAACTGAGCCCAAACACAGATCTTTCCGTCTACCTGACCCACTAGCTTCAAATCTTCAGTCTAGCCCAAGGACCTATCATGGGGAATGTGGACTTAAAAAACGTTTTCCAAGATAAAGAATTTCAATCTGGGCCTTACATGGGTCTTTTCATGTCGTCCCTGCAAATGTTTACTCTTTCTCCCAATTCTGCGCTTTCTCGTCTTCAATCTTCTTCCGATCTACAAGCGTACCTAAGATGTCTTCTGCTTCGTTATTAGGTTGTACCGTATGTGTCAGCTCAAAAAATAGGTTTATTTGGTTAAATGCGTTTGAGTTTTGATCAAATTATACTCATTAATACATAACTTTATTCTTTACAGGTGTATCATACAATTTTTCCTATCTCTCACAAATACTTTTGATGTTAGAGTTTATCGAGATCTCAGAGTTGAGTTAGCTAACGGTGTTAAATCTAATACAAGTTGATGAAGATAGTCTTAACAACTCATAACTCTAAAATTCAAAAAGATTGATTTTTTAAATTTTAGACAATAAATAGATATTTTTTATTTTATTATAATTATTTTTATTTATATATTATTTAATATTTATTTAAATTTTATGTTATGTTCCTTTTTTACTGAGCATTATGTATTTTCAAGAGTATTTTTATCAATTTATATCAGATTTACTGCTATTAATTGACTTAACAATCATTTCATGGTGAAATCTAATTTTAGAGGTATTTATGAAAGAAAAATAGACTTCAAGGACATGCTTATAGGGAACAAAATTATGTGGCGGCACCTGCAATTTATTCAATAATTAGGGGCATCTATATAAACAACTCCAAGGATCCCAAGATTTCAGATTTAGCCCAAGCACCTAAAATACACCGAACCTCCAACTCAGTCACATGCCCGTGACGAGGAGACGCTAGCTGTTGTTTTGGCTTGCGTAGTTGCGACTCGGACAAGTAAGATCAGGTTGGCTGAAGTGCAGCAGGATACATGTGGCCCCACTGGAAATGTGCACCAGACGTAAAAAGGCCCCGCCGCAGACAAGCTTCATAAATGAACCTGTTTTTGGCAAAATGGTCAAAAGCCAACCACCGTTATCGCTTTGAAAATTTTGTTGGTGGGACACAGCATCAAGTCTCTTTCTTTGGCCCTGCAATTGCGCAGCGCACAAGAGCGCATTAAGAAATCAAAATACACTTTTATTCATTCTTTTAGTATCTGGTTAAACGCTTCATAGTGCTTTTTCTCACCACCAAAGCCAAAAAATCACATTTCAAGAAAAGCAAAAATTATTTGTTTCTCGGTGGGCTCACACGTTAACAAATTCTAAGACAATATTACCCCTCCTTTAAAAAACAATGTAGTAAATGTATAAAATTATATTTATATGCAATGCAAGTATTATCATCTTAAATTTTAGCATGTAGCTTGAATTCTATGAAAAATTTTTACCATTCCTACATATAAAATTTTTTATCTTAAATATATATTAATATTAAAAATCTTAAGTAATTTTTTCTTCTAAGCTAATGATGCATACCAAAAATATTTTATGATAAGCACTTATTTCAAATCTTAAAATTTTAATATGCATATTATATTAAAATTTCATGAAATATAATTATTCTATCATAAAATATGCATTAAAATTATTATATGTAAAATATTTAAATGATATTATTAGTGGTTTTTATTTGAAAAAAAAGGCTGGTGCAAGTAGCATTATTTGAACTAATAGGATTTCATTGAAATCCTATGTAAAATTAGAAATATTTATGAAAATAATAATTACATATTAGATCAAAATTTATAAAAATAGTGTTAAGATGTGGTGTGGATATTTTAATATATCTTTCCATGCTTTTCTACTCATCAAAAACTTAGTAGTATGATCTTAGTAGTGCTCCAAGGGCCTTAGAAGTAATATATGGGCATATGACTTTTGCATGTATATGTGGACAAAGGGAATTTTTTTTAAAGGGATGGAGGCTAGCAACAATATAAGTAAAATCTATCTTTTACCCAACTTTTGGTCAAATGCCATGACAGATATTCATTTAAGGATACCAGTCATTACTTGCAAATTAAACTCTATTTTTAATTAGGGCAATTTGACTGCCCTAATGAGACATAAGCAAATTATAGTCCTAGAAAAGTATATTAAGTCATTTTTAGATATATAATTTTAAAAAAGAGTCCAACTATAAAGGTGCATTGTGGTCTTATCATTCTAATGTGTGCACGACAGCCATGAATTGAATAAATTGAAAATATTAAAGACATGCATCATGACAATGAAAAAGTACTTATACACTGCTAAAAATAAGAAGGGTAAAAAAAAAGAATGATGAGTTTCTTATTGAATGATTAAATCATTTGAAACAAATATAGTAGGAATCTTTTTTCTCCACAAAATGAGATTATATATCTGTTTAATGTGTAGTTTAAATTCTATGTAAAAATTTTATCACAACATAGATTTCTATATATATATATATAATCTTATAATATATGTATATTAATAATATACAAATATCAGGTATTTTTTTTCTTAGGATAACAATGTATATTGAAAATATTTTCTTATTAACACTTATTTTAAATTTTAAATTTTGATTTGTATATTATATTATTTACATAATTATTTTGAAGATAATTGGCAATGGAGTTAAAGCATAATTTTGTTGCCATTTGCATATCAAAAAATACTTTTATCATGTTATAGCCAAACAAATATGTATTACCAAAAATAATTTTACTAAAATTCAATAATAAATAGCACTTTAAAAAAAGTACTTATTAATTCCACAGTGGGGCCAAACGTTTTGTTTTGGCTAGTGTAGTCGCGGCTCTAACAAGTCAGAAACAGGTTGGCTGAAGTGCAGCCAGATATATGTAGCCCTAATGAAAATGTGCACCGAACGCAAAAGGGCACCGCCGTGAACCTATTTTTGGCAAAATAAACCAATCCATAGCGAGGGAACAAAATCAAATACCGTTATCGCTTTGAAAATTTTCTCGGTGGGACACATCATCAAGTCAATGTGTACTGTGTACATGGCAGAAAACATCATGCATTTGCGAACGATGTAAGATGCATGGTTAGGTTGTCCGATACACGTGTCTGGGGATTTTATTTGACGAAGAAGGAAAAGGGGTAAAAGACATTTATTTACTTGCACTTGTCTTAATACTACTATTTTTCCTCGTCATTCCGCATGTTTAAAATCATCATCCCTGTATTTTTCATCTAAAATACTTACGCATTTTATCGTTATACATTTTATTTTCCAAGCAAATAATTATTGCATAAAATTAAATACTAGGGATGTAACAAATAAACTA
>JAYJMB010003210.1:41860-57961 GCA_036873735.1 Pouteria campechiana
ACCATTTTGTCCTCGACTCGCTTGCTCGAGCGGGTAGAAAAAGACCATTTTATCCTCAATTCTCCTTCTCGGACGGGTATTAAAGGGACCATTTTGTCCTCAATTCTCCTTCCCGTACGGGTATGGAAGGATCACGTTGTCCTCGGCTCTCTTGCTCGGGCTGACAGAAAAAGAGTATTTGTCCTCGACTCTCTTGATCGGGCGGGCAGAAAAAAGACTATTTTGTCCTTTTTGGTCCAAAACACATCCATCTTTCGGTTAAAAGTAATTGACGGTCCTCACGTCGCTCTGCTGCTCTGGCCTGTGTAGAAGGCCCGGGTACGGCCCCATCGCATCGAGCGATCTTACACGCGCCAAAGTAGCACATGTGAGATGTTGGGTCGTCCATCTAGCCACACGTGATGAGAGAGAGCATGGACTTGAAGTGTATGCAGGACTGCTAGGTCAATCTTAGGGTGAATATATAAGATTAAGATACTCATGGATAATGATTAAGAATATAACTAATACTTAAAAAATACAATTATTATAATTTTTTTTACACTCCCTTCAAATTAATATCACCAATCACCCTTCCGAGCTTTCTCATGCGACGAGCCTGAACGCGGAATGAATGGCTGAAGCAACCTTTTCGATGTGAATGGTTTAAGGTGTTAGATATGTTGACAAGCTTAATTCGCCTCCACAGGTGATTTAGATGGGGCGAATGTAATGCTCACGCACGATGCCATAAAACTATTGCACCAAAAAAAAAATAAAAAATGATAGACTTGTTGAAATAAGAACTTAAAATTTACTCTAAGATGAACTTTGGATGTGATGCAATTGGGAGAAGGCAGATTAGAGATTTCCATTTGAACTACATCATCAGGCTTTTTAATTAAAAAATACAAATAATGATACAAAGATATAGTTGTTTAAAGTATTTAAGATATCTCATTAGCCTAAAATGCACTGTATGAAAAGGGTGCATTTGAAATAAAAAAATAGTGTTAATAGCCCAAGAAAATAACGTTATATCCAATAAAAATAAAATAAATAAACTTTTTTTGTATAAGTCACAAGAACCGGTGTTATTAGAACCAAACTGATAGTTAATTACTAGCGGGGGAAGGTGGACGAGCCAACGGGAAAACGTGATCCCATGCGTTTGTGTGGTCCCCATGCACTGACATTCTGAAATTAGAGCCGTTGAGCGTCGTGCTAGTCTCTGGAGTTGAATGCGAATAGCAGCAAGTGTTTTCTAATGCCACACGTCCATCTTATTGCAGCATGTATGATCCGGTGAATGGACATGCATTCGCCCGGGCACAGCATACGTTCAAGGCTGAAATTTAAGCCAAGACGTAGACTTTGGAGGAAAACGATTCCATGGTAATAATAATATTTTTATTGCTACTGTTATTAAAATTACTATACAAATGATTTACGAATAAGCAAATGTCATATCAGAACAAATACAAATGAAAAGTAAAAATTATTTACTCCATTTACATCCTCCTTTTATAATACTTTTGCGCATAGATTTTAAACTAAAAATCTATAAGAAATGGAGAAGAAAGATGATATTCTTGTTCCTTCGCGCAGGATTTATTGTCACAAATAGTCGACGACATAGTAAATTGGATCAGTGGACGGCCAGGATTTGATACATCCCGTGCAGCGTGCGGAGAAAAGAGGTGCCGTACCCGCGCCGCGGTACTGATCCACGTCCGGTGGCTCAGCCGTGGACACTCAAAAAATGCCAGCCAGACATTACCAGTTCGATCGTGTATGCGCCCGCCCCGATATTCGCATTTTTACAGTCGACTCTCTCATCATCTACGGTGTACATCCAGTCGACCTCCTATACTTTGCAACACTTTTTTAAAATCATATAAAATTAATATTGTCATTTCCACCCGTTCTAACATGTAAGTCTTCAATTGCAATACCTTTTAAAATTTCACTTCAAAGGATAATAATAAATGCGATGAATGAATTTAATTAACTTACATATTATTTTGGCTAAAATAGGCCATTCATAAAAAAAATAAAAATAAAAAAATTAAAGCTTGCCTGTCAACAAGTTGCGACGCTGATGGAAATACATCCCTACGTCGAATTGATGAATATAGACGTACATAATATAATTGTGGAATCCTTATCATTTGAGAGTTAGGGAAAGGAAGTCGAAAAATGAATTTTAAAAAAGTGGAGAAAAAAGAAATAATGTGATAGAATATAAGTAGTCGCAGAAAATGAAATAAATAAAGATAAGATGTATGAATTTTTAAATATAAATATGACGAGCTAATATTAAAAAACATATAATGATGAAAATAAGGATGCTGAGATAATAACTATCGCACTAATTTAGAGAGAGAGAGAGGATGAAAATTTATGAAGCGCACCACACAGCAGACTATGATCCGGGGAAACGTTGGCTTCGGAGGTGGGCACACTATACAACGACCATGCGCCGGAGCAGAGGCGAAACTTACTCGAGCGGAATGCGATGGGAATGGGACAGAAAGAGACGGAAAGGGACGTAAATTCCATTATCAGAAAAAGACAAGGACTGGCCAGTTTTGAGTCAGTCGACGCCGGTCTTTCCACTTTCTTTCGCTGAATTCCAGTAGACAGCGGATCACCGATTAATTGTACTCCGGCGGCTGATATCATGTGGATCGCGCGAAGACCTATCAAAAAATGGAACCCTTAATCATAACCATCGGACGGATGGATATGGCTTTCTGTGCATATAAGCATAAAAACAAACTTTATTGTAATCATTTAGATGTTCATTATATTTTTTGCATGCTGGTCGAGTGGATAGGATTGTTGCTCTTGATTCTGGTCATCTTGCAGCTACTATCGGACGGATCCGATTGCTAGGACACGTGATCCGACTGAAGAAATTGAAATGCAGTTATATTCCGTGGACCAAAAGACCGTGACTTTTCTTGCTCTTCTTTTTCTGCCGTGGCAGGCAGACCGCGTTCGCCAGTGTAGCCTGGCATCATTTGGAGCCTCTCAGTCAAGATTAAAATGAGCAGGTGGGGACTCACGTGGGTTGTGTTGTGTGTTTAAATATTTAAATTGATAAGAAAATGCAGATAGTGATGCAGTAGATGTAATTAAGATATGGGAATCACGTCAATTATAATTAAGTCAATAAAAATAAAATAAAAATTAATAACAATTATAGATGATAAAAATATATAATAGACGGTACGGTATGCACATTTTACATCCATTTTCATTAACATGCAAAATACATTTCCATGAGAGCCATTCTTCTTAGTCAATACTTCACACGGATGTCTTTTAAGAATTGGATCAGATTGGCCGGTGAGACCGGTTTAGTCTGATAGTGATTTTTTTATTTAATATTATCAATAGAATAAAATGATGAATTAAAGTAGTATATTGTTATATAAAAGATCTGTCTATATAAATAAAAGGTGGCCAAGTTATAATTTGAAGTATAAAAGCTTATCTTATGGAAGATGAAATAGTACTTCAATTATTTAGGGTGTTTGGGTGTATAAGAGATTTACGATACAAGCACAAGCTATAAGACCTTTACAAAATTATATAAAGAAAAAAACAGAAAATGAATCGAATCTGAAGAAAATTTTGGTGAAGTGGGTTATGTGAGCCCCGTGGTGATCTGATGAAACTGAGTGGCGAGTGCGAGTGGCGACAGAGGCAAAAAAGGCTACGCGTGGATTTTAAAATTTCAAAAAAACACACGACCACAAATAAAAAAAAACAAAAACCGCATGCCGTAACAAAAGTCTGAAAACAAAATCTTACATGCAATTGTGGTTGAGATCCAAGCTCTCTTTCTCCCTCCCTACCAGGCGCCTCTCCCGGTTCACTGTTCAAAGCTCCATCCCACTTCATACCGGACCTGTCTCTCTATTCACTGTTCAAAGCTCCATCGATCCCGTTCTTCGAGTCCAACTCACACATACATTAGAACGGCAAATTACCCAATTTGCAATCATATACCAGATGCTCATTTTAGTGGCATTTAGCATATGATACTGTAACATCTTTGCATGGTGGGATGCTTTCAGCATCATCTTCCACAAGCCCTAACAATGAAAGACAGGCAGACATTTCCAGCTGCTTGGTCGATGGAAACGACAAGCTTGCCGACGACTTCTCTGTCGGGAACTTTCTCGACGACATCAATCTCGATGATCTCTTCATCCGGATCGACTGTGGAGATGACACGCCGGATTTGGAGGTGGACCTAGATATTCTCGCTGAGTTCTCTTCGGTCGAGTCAGAGGTGAACAATTCGCCGTCATCGTCGACGACGGTGGAAGACAAGTACGAGAGGAGAAGGGAGGAAGAAAAGGCATTGAAAGAACCAACAACGGTAGAAGATCGGAGGGAGGGGTCTGTCGTGACTACGAATTCGTCTGGATCAGATGTCAGTAGAGGCCGGAAACCAGCTACAAAAGTTCAAGCCAAAGAGTATCAAGGGAAGAGGAAAGTGAAGGTAAATAGACAAGTGTGTGTTTGGAGGGGGTAGTGCAACTATAGGTGTGGACTTTTCTTTCTCACAAAAAGGGTTTGGAGTTTGGGCAGATCTATATCATGGCATGGATTGTCTTGTTCAAAATGTGACACTGGGTTTAAATGGAATGGCGTGTGTTGGGAACGTGCCATGGCAGGGGATAAAGACCACTTTTCCATTTTCAAAAGGCTTGATTTTTCTTTTATTCTGTTTCATTTTAATTTGAGATTTGGTGTATTCTGTAGGTGGATTGGACTCCAGAGCTGCACAGGAGGTTTGTTCAAGCAGTGGAGCAACTGGGCGTGGATAAGGCAGTTCCTTCGAGGATTCTAGAACTCATGGGGATTGATTGCCTCACTCGTCATAACATTGCTAGCCATCTCCAGGTACTTTCCCTTCCTCAATCCATTATCATTTTCTAATTTTACGAATTTCTTCAAATGAAAAATGGTTTTTGAAAAAAATCTAAGCTCCAAGGGAAAAAAGACATTTTCACAGGCGTTTCTTCTAGTAGGAAATTGTAGATGGGAATGGTAGGTTTATGCAGCTGATGACAAGTTTCTTTAGCTAGAAGATGGAATTTATTTTGTGTCATTTGTTTGTCTTCGAGGAAGATAGCTTTAAAATGGTAAATGGAATGGTGCAACTGAAATGCATTCGAGTACCTGAAAGCACCCATCTACCCCCTCTCTGGCATAATTGATTGATTAGAACCATTTCACATTCGACTGAAATTTGAAGCATGGAGAGACATGATAGGAGTTTACACAAAATTCTCTCTCCCTCTCTCTCTATGAAGGAATGGGTTGAGTTCAGGAGTTTTTCATTTCAACTTTTTAACTAAGTAGAGCATGAGTCTTGAATAAAGCAACTTTCTTCCAGTGGAACCGCAGTATAAAGAAATGGCACGAATGGCGTTTGATTTACCTTAAGTCTCTCTATCTGTGGAATAAAATAAATGAGTAGAATTTCGTTCCATTCAAAAATCTTAGGAAATGGCATTATAGCTCGAGTCAAAAAGTTTTCTTTACAACGTTGAAGTTTGGGTTGCGTAGAAATACCGCTCGCATCGGAAGCATATGCTGGCAAGGGAAGCAGAAGCGACCAACTGGAGCCAAAGAAGGCAAGTGTATGGTGGCGGAAACAAGAGGGATGCAAGCCCCTGGGTTGCAACTACAATGGGTTTCCCTCCACCAGCTGCCGTCCAGCCGTTCAGACCATTGCACGTGTGGGGGCATCCGACAGCAGATCAGTCTATGATTCACGTGTGGCCTAAGCATATAGTGCATTCTCCCCCGCCTCTGCAGCCTCCTTGGGCCCCACTACCACCGAATCTTCCTTACTGGCACCAACCCTTGCAACAACGGGTAATCATCCCTCTCACAGACACACGTGCATCTCTCTCTCTAACACACACACACACACACACACACGTGTTCGTGATATCTATGTATATATCTAGCTAAACGTGACGTTTTCGTATTTCAGGGCTTAAAAGGCGCGTGGATACCAAGTGCTCAGATACAAGGAACTCCGTGCTTCTCTCAGCCATTGACGGCACCGGTCTCTCTCTCTCTCTCTCTCTCTCTCTCTCTCTCTCTCTCTCTCTCTCTCTCTATATATATATATATATATATATCTTTTTCTTTGGAGCTTATTTCAATTTTCATCCGCTTTCTCTCTCTCTCTATATATATCTTTTTCTTTGGAGCTTATTTCAATTTTCATCCGCTTCATGGGACCACATCCGTGGGAAATGACAAGAGTTTCTCCTTTCTTTTGAAAATACCAACGCAGAGGCCTGTTCCAGGCATCCTACCACACGCCATGTACAAGCCAGGCAACAACGTTGCAATTCCAAGTGGAGTAACATCTGACCTCAATCTGCAAGTTGACTTCCATCCGGTGAGAAAGCTTTCCCTTGTTTTTTCCTCACAATTTTCTTTCTTTGCGTGTCGCAATTAGATTCCTTCTACTTTTCTCAGGTCACCATGAAAAAAATCACTATTGGCCAATTGAAACCGTAAGAACATGTCTCCAAGATAACGCACATCGACTTGGACTTCATTTCCATGCAGTATTAGAACTGATATCAGTTCCACTGTGATGTTATGCAGCCAAAAGAGACAGTAGATGCAGCTATTGAAGATGTTTTAGCAAAGCCATGGCAACCACTTCCTCTTGGGCTGAAGCCTCCATCTACGGAGAGTGTCTTGGTGGAACTTCAACGCCAAGGAATTACCAACGTGCCGCCATCACGTGCTTTGATGGCTTGACAATCTGACCGAAGCCATTGTTTGGCGATAACCCAAATTCGACGACATTACTTACTCGTAGGAACACCCACGGATTGATGTCCTGGGTGAATGTGCGCCAGTTCAAGGCCAGTGGTAGATCCTTACTTTGTTGCCCTGGCCCGTAAATCAGACCTAATTATCTTTCTTTCACTTGGGTAGAGTATCTATCATCTGTAATAATTGCTTGGGTGGTGCACCTGAACAATCATCTGTTACCGGCAGGTCCTTTCATCTCCCCGGAAACATCTAGATGAGCATATTGACAATAAGCTAACAATGCAATCACCTTTTTTGTAAGAGGCTGTTTAGTACATTAATAACGAGGATATTTCTGTTCTGGCTTATGCAATTATTCTTTGTTTGTTTGGGAAAAGAAGTAAAAATCTCTTTACTTTTCCTTTATTGTTTGAATTGCCCTAAACAGGATGTTGATTTAACTTTCTAGAAGATTCCGCATAGAAAGAGAAAATATTAGATGGCACCGAGGGTAGTTCCCGCAATGCACTCCAACATTTAAGTCAGTTAAGGACTTTAGTAGAGGGTATGAATAGTAGAGAGAATCTAGAAAGTTTCTGTTAATAGAGTGTATACCTTATGTATTTATAATCATGTATGGGATGGAAATTTTTATTTAAGGGAGGTTTTCAAAAAAAATATGAATCTCTAATCCTTATATTACAAGACTGCGTAGCAAACAAAAGAAATATCCTATCTATATTGGGATCCTATGTGACATGGTGTTAATAATTAAGTACCTGTGTTAGAGTTCTCTAACATTTATCTTTTTTCCCCACTTTTTTATTATTATCATATGTAAATAACCTAATTACTCTATTTTTTTATTATTATCTATATTTTTTATTATTACTCATAGCCACTTTTCTACTACCCAAACAAATGCCTTCTCTATTTAGTTCGTGCTTGCACCCTAAAATTCTAGTAGATTAGCAACATTTATGAATAAAATATGTTTCTCTCCATCTTCGTCCGCTTGAAAAACGGTTCTTTTGTTTGACATCTTTTGCCGTCTAATGGCAGTGCATTGGAATAGTACATGCCAACACTAGTGGACGTTAATTGCACTGTATAGATAATTGGATATATAAAAATATAAATAAATAAGTAAATAAACACCCTTTCATTGGTGACGAGAAACCGCCACGCTAAAGTAAATCCAGTAGATGAGGATGGACTCAGCGAATGCCAGGGACAGCAGTGAAAATGGTATTTCATTATTACTTGCAAGAATCTTAGCAGCGACAGTGATTGTGATGCTTTTATCATTGTTTGTATTGCTAACATCATTTATTTTCTTTCCTTTTTATTTCTTTTCATTTTCATTTCTTTCCATTTTCGTCCGACCAATAAAGCCCGGATGTGAGGTCCAGCGAAAGATTCTCTGTTCGTCTATCTTGCATGATGTATGTCTACTTTTTCCCAAGCGGGAAAAACTATAAAATAAAAAAGCACTGTACGTAGGTAGAAGAAATGTAATACTTATTGAAAAAGCGGAAGAAAATAGTGGCAGTAGAAAGAAAAATAATATCACTAAATAATAAATAAAAATAAATTCAATAAACATTTTTATATAAAAAGGATGAATTTAACAGTAAAAAAATAAATTGGACACTCAAACAATAAAATTAATCAAACTATATCTCATCAAATAAAGAATATGGGAATGAGTTATACCTCCGTTTCTCACCAATTCACACGGGCCCAGGGACAAGGCTTATGATGTCAATCGTCCATGACTGTGAAGTATGCTCCATGCACAAGCGCGACAGGAAACGAGAAAGTGGCACACGGCGATTCAATATGAATAATGTAAATCGTGGTGCGTAAATGTATAAATAACCAGTCATTCTGTTACACGATACCGTCCGCATTTAATTATTGAAACCGGGGGATTGTTTTCCTTTGCTAACTAACTAACGACTGCAAAACACCTTCATGAACGAAGCTGGGAATCCACGTCATTCGGCTTCTTAAAATGGATTAATTATACCACATGGGCACAATTTCTACCTACCTGCGTATCGAGGATCACTCTCCGCCGGAGTATCTGATTTTCCCGGTAGGAGGGGACCGCCTCATTTCTGACCCTTAGTCGCTAAAGTCTAATTTCTAATTACTTTTCGGATGCTTCAAGTGGCTGCAATCGTCTCTTATCGATCTCATCCCAAGCGCCACGTGTCAAGGACTGGAAATTCTTCCATCGACTGAGCAATAGGCCCTGATCAAATCTGGGATGGTTTCAAATAGGCGGTCCACGCATGCATGTTGATCTTGAGTGTACAGATGTGCATTTTTTTCATTCATTTTTAGTAATCAGATTTCTTCAATGGAAACGGACACTGCGGAGAGGCCTGATGAACGGGTCTGATCTCTCGCACGCTTGGAATATTGGCATGCTCCGAGCGCTTGAGAGTGCGGTTTGGAGTATGGAAGAGCTGCGGGTGCGAAGTTTTAGATTGCCACCGGCAACGGAAGGATTCAAAAGAGGAAGGGGAGATGTGGCTGTGGAGAAAGCAGAGCGACGAGATGTATGGTGGGGCCAGCAGTGATGGAAGTACCGAAAAATCCAACGTTTCTGGCATGGAAGCAGACGCGGCCTGCCTGTCGCTGATGTACAATCGCGGGACCAATGGCAGGGACGGACATCGGCGAGAGACATGTTCTCGCTCTCCGTACATCGCGACGGGACAATGCAGCATGCGTCGCGCTTTGTGGGGCCCTTGCTGTCGAGGACTATGGTTATTTGAATTCGTCTATTTCACCGGTCGATTCATATCGATGGCTGCATTGATAGTAACGAGACTTGGTTCTTTAGAGTTAAGCAGGAGCCATTGAGGACGTTAATTTCTTTGTTTTCGGCTGATCCTGATCACTGGCCCACTCAATCATCACGTTCTTTCGAAGTCATGAGTAGCTCCTATTTTGAAAGATGAATGGTGCTGATTGGCTGCATCACTCGTCATGTGGGTGCAATTACCAGCTCCGGCAATTTTGGTACTAATAACACTACTAGAATCAGCGAAAAGCAAAATAATGTTTAATCTGATAATTCCCAATATCTTTCGTTTTTTTTTTTTTTTTTGTTAGCCAATTGGACTCCATCAATATGGGCTATGTTTGGGCTCAATTTGTGACCTGTACCAAAATCTGATGGACTAGAACGTAAATTCATGGGCATGGCTGTTTGCAGCTGCCTTTTCTCAACATTCCCGCCGGAGGTCTGCATGTGCTGGTCGGCTGATGCTTTCATCCTCGCCGTTCGTCTTGTTATAGCAGCCTTTTTGAGTTTAAATATCTACATTTTTTGGACTTTTCCAAATTTGTCAAAACCATAAGATTAATCATGGAAAATTTCAAAATTAATTATGTGGGGTACATGGTTCAATAAATTTTATATTATTAGATTGTTGGACTGTGGTGAAATACCTTAAAGACCTTGATAGATGTACTACCTTTGAACTACTTTGGTGGGCCCTGCACAATTAGATTTTAAAATTTCCATGATGGAATGTTAACGGTCCTGGCATTTTTTAAAAAAAATCCTTATAAATACGAAGATATAAAATATTATTAAAAATATGTTAACTTGTTTTGGAATTTTGAATAAAATTATTGATATATTTTATAATAGCCCTTTTAAATTTTATATCCCCCTGGTCCGCCCCACGTCTCTCATCGGCCCAGGACATCATGTGGAAAGATGGCCGAGCTCGAAGAAGCCCCAAATAACGGATACTTTGAATGAACGTAGGCCCAAGTAGGATCCCATCGGTCTTTTGCGCGTCAGAATGGCAACTAATCCATTAAAGCGTGTTTGCAACTTCGGATCGCAATAAAAAGATGGAGAACGTCAAAGAAATGTGTGGGAAAAAATACAAACAAATATCAATAAAAATAGTGGTATTGTTCACGGTAAGATAAATAAGGGCAAATTAGATAAAAATTTTGATTGAAAGGATAAAAGGACGATAATTAATAACGGAGGAGATGATATAAAAAAATTATTTTTGAGAGTAGATGAATAGTGTATTGAAATACAAATCGGAACCTTTTATACTCCTTAGCTAGTTAGCTCTCACATGAATGTTTACAAACATGAATGGAGATCGTTTGTAGTCCAGGTGAAACATGGGGCCTATACTATAAATTTTACTCATCCCATGGTCCAAAAAGCTTTAAATGTAATATATTCGATTAATTACTTGAATCATTTGATTAGATGGGCTACAGTGAATAAATATAATACAAATTAAAATACCCGATATAAGAATTATAATACAATCAACTTTTGTATGTGTGAAAATATATTATACATTCATCTAATATATATATATGTATATATATATGGGCATTAATTCTATAAGGATGCCCGCATATAGCATATCTCATGTGGAGGCTTTTATAGTCAACCGATTGATGTCAGATGATTGCAGCCCTCCGCTCCAACGCTCGATTGAAAATGCCCAAATGTAACTCATGAGCACATGTAAAGGAGCTAACACCCTACTCATCTAGAGAGAGAGATAGAGAGAAAGAGAGAGAGAGAGAGCCTCCGCATGCAACCCCTCTTTCTCTCGAGCTCTCTCCCTCTCAAAATCTTAGAGCCCCAAACCCTAGCCCGTGTAGCCCCTTAGACAAGAGAGAAACCCTCATCTACCAAAGCACCCTACTCTCTCTCTCTCTCTCTCTCTCTCTCTCATCTTCCCAAGCCCCAGCCCGGTGCAACCCCCCGTCGCTGCCAATCACAATCGTAAGTGATCCAATGCGTCATTCCCTGCTCTCTCTTTCTCTTTGACATAGCTTCCTGGCTCCTCCCCAATTTGAAGCTAGATCAACCCAACAAAACATTGGAGCTCACATTTGGGGTTTTGTTTTTTATTTTTTACTTGGGTGTTTGGTTTTTGAGTTTTTGGGTTGTTTCTCAGGCTTTGTCTTTGATTTTGGAGAGATTTGTTCATCCAAATGTGCTGAGTCGTCAAAGGCAGGTTGGAGTGATTGAATTTTTGTCAATTGGGTTTGCATTTTGTGTGCTTGAGTGTTTAGTTTTGATGATGATGTTCTGTTTTTTGATTTATTTTTTACTTGGTGCGTTTTCATTGGAATTGAATTAGACTCCATTTATGTTGGTTGCAATGCATGGGAAGGTTGCTTGCACAGCCAGCATTGGGAAGGTCGCTTGTGTGGAGAAGCTTATCTAAGCAGGGGCAAATGTATGCAAGAATAATCTCTTGTTAGTCAAGTTTTTATTTTTTGATTCTAGGTCGTGATCAATAGCTAATTAATTGATTTCTACCTTTTTCCCCTCAAGATTCTAATGTTTGATTCATTACATGGAAGAAATTGCCTACATTACATAGCATATTACGGATATTTGGATTGCCTGAAGGCAATTCTTTCTATTGCAAACTCAAGTCCTATTGCAGATTCTTGGTGGGTTTTTCTATCTATTTTGTTACATTATTGGTCATTTACTCCATCAATTTGAATCTTATGTTTTTGAAGTTATCATTTGTTTCTTAAAATCTAGCATTTTGAATCAAATGACAGGGGGTTTACACGGCTCGTGAATGTTAGAGATGCTCATGGAGCAACGCCATTGCACTTAGCAGCCAGACAAAGCAGGCCTAATTGTGTCCATATTTTGTTGGACAACGGAGCTCTGGTATGTGCTTTAACTAGCCGCTATCAGTTCCAGCGTCTATGGGGCTTCACTTCAACATATTCTTTGTTCGAGTTCAGTCAAAGTTTACATTTTAATGAAAAAGTACAGCCATGTTGGCATGTTATCTTTTAGTTATAAAGCTATGAAGGTAATTTATAAGAATGCAATTTTTAAGACTTCATTAATTTATAAGAATGCAATTTGTAATTTAACCAAACAAATTCAGCAGTTGACAACCTAATAAACTTTTGTACTTTGGCTTGCCTCTATCTTTAATTTGACTAAATTTAATCTTAAGATTTGAATTTATGCACACGATAATTTGATTAGCATCAATTTGTATAAGCTAAAGCTTTGGTGTCACACTTCAATTCATGTTATCAAAGTAAGCATTCCTCCTAAAAGCTTGGTTTTTGCTTATAAATGAAAATTCTCTGCAACCAGTCATGCATGTGAACATTCAAATATTAGGTAGGCATTTTCCTTCCAAAATAGTATGTGGAAAATGCAGTCACTCCAAAATAGTATGTGGAAAATTCCATTAATCAGTTATGCATAAGGTCGGCTTCCAATTTAACACATCAATGGTGGAATAAAACTGCTTTGCTTCCAGCTTCCAAAGTAGAACATGGTTTGAATCTTGCCAAGTGGTGCACACTACACTGTAGCAAAGTTCACAGTAATGCATGTGAACGATTCCCTTAAAATGGAATTTGTCATGCCTGAGGCCAAGCAGTTGGCATTGGCCGCAAGTTTTATTTTCAGTTATTTAATAGCCAGACTCCTTGAACCTACATTTTTCTCAACTTAAGTGCTCTGTGTTTCTAGGAAATGGTCCCTTGGTACTCAAACACATGACGAATACTAACTACAAAGCATCCAAAATCATAAATCAATAAATTGTAAGCCACAACACAACTGCTATGAGATTGATAATTGATTTGTTTGATCAACACTAGTTTGGAAAGCAAAAAGAGTTGGAAAAAAAGCCATATGCTGTAGAATGTTCTTCTGTTGAATTTCATTGGCATTGGTTTAAAGAATATCATACAACCATCTTCTATAAGATTAAAAAACTCATTCTTCTACCTAAATTAAGGTGGTCCAATACCACTAAACTTCTCTACAATCAAATTTTAGTCTTCAATTTTTCATTCTTTTAATCATTATTTACACAAAGTGGGAGAAACAAATGTTGCTTCCTAACTTCCACTGAAGTGATGCAAATGACCTTGCAATTTATATGATGACGATAACTTCCTTATTATTTGTGGCTTGCTAGAAGATCAGGTAGCATTATTTTCCTAGAGTAGAGTTGTTGGAGCTTGAATATCACATATTTTGATTTACTGGAGACAGAAATTGAAAGGAATAAGAACCATCTCTAATAAGAAAAAATAAGCATGGACCGAATCCAAGCAATGAGAAATACTTCACTCAGTTTGGTTTTGAGACATGATGTAATCTTCATATTGCACCTTGATCTCTATAAATTGCTCTGATGTCTGAAATGAGAGTTCACCTCTATGATGAAATTATAAGAGTTAGAATATTATACAAACATTCAGTTGCAATGATGGCTGAAGAAAAATTATTGAGGAGAGAAATTAAATCCTTGCGGAGATGTCTATTACACATGTGACAACATGTCAAGCTTATAATGGATCTAAACACGAATATTTGGTCAGAGTATTTTTCTCAAGGAAGATAACCATAAAGGGCTAGGGTCAGATTTGTACATTTTCAGGTAAAATGCTACTTGCATTTTCATTCCTGATTTTTGGGTCCCCATCAAAGTCATCCTGTGAAAACAAAACCAAATCCAATAGCATAATAATAGAAGGGAATTTATGTGATCAAAATATCCTCAAGACTGAGGAGAGTTATAACTAGGTGATTATTTTCTACTCTGCCTAAAGTCACATGGTTGGCCCCACCTTTTGGAATCTGAATCATATAGTAGACCCCCAACAAATGAAAGGCTCCTACTATTGCCAAGATCTTTCATTTGTCCTTTGCACCAACGCACCAGATTATTCTAAAGGTTATAAAAGTATTCTTATTCTAGTAAGATCTGCAATCTTAGTCATTTGTGTTTCTTCATAAACATCACTGAAAAGAGAAATAACACTGGTATTTAATATTAAAATTTTAACTTCTGAGAAAAACAAATAAATAAGTGAATTGAAATTACAGCTATGTGTGCAAAAAACATGTTTAGCAATACACTTCCATGATGTGTAAATTCTTATAGGCTATGAAAATTAGCTTCTAAAAACCACAATCCATAGGTCACTTTGAGCAATGCATGAGGCAGGTTGCAGTCAAATTCAAAAGATGCAAAACCAACAGCCCAACCATCTTTCAACTCTGAAAAAATGAAGCAAGGTGACGTGTTTCAAAATTTTAATCTGTTGGAAATAGACACATAGGACTATATTAAAACTTCATAAATATTAAGGATAGAATGTCTTGAAGTAGTCAAAACAATATTTCTCTAATTAATTTTAAAAGAAGGATGATTAAGTGTATAATGCAAATTGCAAGGCATTAATATAACAACTTCATCATCATAAAACAGATCATGTTACATTATCCCTTACGTGGAGAGTATTCTCATTGACAATGACACCTAATTCACCAAAAGGAACATAATATTCAAATCAATGAAGCAAATGACCAACAATGTAACAAAACAGATAGAAAAACCCATCGAGAACTTGAGTTTGCGGCAGAAAGAATTACCTTTAGGCAATCAAAATGCCCGTAATATGCTACGTAATATAGGCAATTTCTTCAATGTAATGAATCAAACATCAGAATCTCAAGGGGGAAAAGGAAAAATCAATTAATTAGCTCTCGATCATAGCCTAGAATAAAAAAAATAGAAACTTGATTGACACAAGATTGTTCTTGCATACATTTGCCCCTGCTTGGATGAGCTTCTCCATGCAAGTGATTTTCCCAATGCTGATTTGCAAGCAACCTTCCCATGCATTGCAGCTAGTATAAATGGAGTTTAATCCAATTCCAACGAAAACCCACCAAGTAAAAAATTAATGAAAAAACAAAACATCATCATCAAAACTAAACACCCAAGCACCCAAAATGTAAACCCAATTGATAAAAATCCAATCAACCCAACCTGCCTTTGACAACTTAGCGCATCCAAATGAACAGATCTCTCCAAAATCAAAGACAAAGCTTGAGAAAAAACCTAAAAACTCAAAAACTAAACACCCAAGTAAAAAATAAAAAATAAAACCCTAAATGTAAGCTCTGATGTTTTGCTGGGTCGATCTAGCTTCAGATTGGGGAGGAATCAGAAAGCTGAGCTGGAGAGAGAGAGAGCAGGGAATGACACAAATGATCACTCACGAGGGCGAGATCCGGGAGACGGTCGCTTGCTAGGGTGACTGGCAGTGATGAGGGGCTACGCCGGGCTGGGGCTTGGGAAGATGAGAGAGAGCAGGGAATGACACAAATGATCGCTCACGAGGGCGAGAGCCGGGAGACGGTCGCTTGCTAGGGTGACTGGTAGTGATGAGGGGCTACGCCAGGCTGGGGCTTGGGAAGATGAGAGAGAGAGAGAGAGAGAGAGAGAGAGA
>JAYJMB010003211.1:0-14343 GCA_036873735.1 Pouteria campechiana
CTCTTTATTACTTGTTGATGACACTTACACTTGAGGATTTTCCAATGCAAGTGCACGTATCATCAACAAGTAATAAAGAGTGAGTAAGATATGATTCCTAAGAGGACTAAGTTTACCAAGTACCAATTTACTCAAACTCTGAATTTTGTCTGAAAAAATAAAATATGGTAATAAGATGGAAAGAAAGGAAATTTAAATGAATGGACTTTGGCAATGATGTAGAATCTAGATAGATAGAAGAGATCAATGGTTGAGATATCTATGGGTTCACAACTTCACCGAATTAATCCTATTTAGTTTCACCTATTTTTAACAATTAATATTTTATCCTACATTAATAATGAATCTCTCTTGTTTAATTGTTATTCTTCCTCAAGTCATAACAACCTATCTTAGTTAGACAATTTTCTTACATCTCTGTTAAAATTCTAAACAAACCAAGATGTATTAAAATCAAGAAACTCATAATATGATATAAGCCTCACGTATATCTTTATCATCATGACAATCTTATGATGATTAATCATGGTCAAATTCAATTATCACTTTTTAACCTCAAATCAAATCACTAATTGTGTTGAAAGGGCCAACATTCATTCATAAGCATTAAAATCAGATTAAACATTCAACACAGATGATGAACAAGCAAAGCATTGCATTAAATAGGATGAAACCAAACAATCATAATCTGGCTACATCGTATCCCTAAAACAAAATGTTTAGCTCATAATGTAATCAAAGGAAATCATACACAGTGTCTTAAACATGACAAAGAAATGAAAATAACTAAAAAAGAATAAGAAAATATCAAAGAATATTCTTCTCTAAGTAAAACTCTTTACTCTTGCTCTCTTGTTAGCTTCCTTTCTTTGCAAGAAGAATCCTAATCCAAATCTGTATGTTACTGCCTCTTTTTCTCTTTTTAGCTTCCTACCCTTGCCAAAAAGAACTTAAGGATGTATTTTTCCTCCTTTTTATACTCCATCATTAGGGTTTAGCTCGTTTTCATAAGTCAAATAGCAATTGCATAAAATCCAAAGAGGTGTTGCAAATTCGGATGTCGTGGCATCTAATTTGGATGTCATAGCATTTAACTATTGTTTTCCCTTCAAAACATTAAAAATCCCTTCAAATTCCATGCATCCAAATCAGAAGCCCTGGCACTCACTTTCTGCCCTCTTCATACTAAATGTCTTGGCATCTAATTTTAATGTCGTGACATTTAAATGATGTCCACTAGATACAACTTTAGTGTTTCAATCATAAATTTTTGATAAAATCTTGGAATGACTTAATCTTAATGTATTGGAAATATAATTTCAAGTTATATAACTTTTATGTTGACCATATGTTTCAAATCATCCTATATATGTGCTAAAATTATACTACAAGTAACACCATTTTTTGCACATTTGAAGTTGGACTGAAGCCTAAGGTAGTTGTAGTTTTTTATCCATCACATTAATGTTTGATCTCAAAATCCTATGATTCTTAATTTTTGGATATATAACTTAAAGGGATGAAACTTATATGTTCAACACTTTTGTTGAATCTTTCTCTAAATATATGAAAAATGGCTTCAAAGTTACACCAACACTCAGCTCTATAGGCAAGTTTTCTTTGCAATGTTTCAAATGCCGCATCTTCCAATTTTAATGCCATGGCATTCAAGTGCCATCCACCTTGTTATGCTTTGAAAAAACTTAAAATATAGCTTCCATCTTCATCCATATGATCTTTCCCTGCAACTCCATTAAAATGCTCCTTTTTGACATGTTTTGATGCCTAAAACACAATTTAACTCCATTAAGTGCAATATTTAATCAAATGCAATTAAAAGTCAATAAAATCATATCAATTAAAGATACAAAATATATAAATTTAGGTACTAAAATATGATAAATTATGAGCTTATCAAATACCCCCAAACTTATCTTTTAATTGTCCTTGAGTAGATCAACAATCATGTGTCATGAGACATTCAAGATAATGTCTCTTAAACAATCAAGAATATGCTAAAAAAATTACACAACTAAAAAATCATTCAAAACACTTGCCAAGTAATCTCATGAATCTCATGTTTCATCAATCTCTTCATGAAGTGAAATTGTGTGTGTGTGTTTTATCAATCTTATACTACATGCATGCTTTTCAATTAACAACATTAAATTTAGTGATTCTAATGATCTTTATGAAACATCCCATAGGCTTGCTTTTCATAACCCCTCTCCACTAATGTTGACAACTTTATTCATTTGGATCAATAAGCCTTTGTTAAGCTTATATTGGGGCCATGGGTTTAGCTAACAAAAGAAAAGGAATAAGGATTCACAAAGTAAGAGATCATAAATAATTGCACATGAAAGTTCACTCTCTTCACTTTTCATTTGCTCTTCATTTTGTTTTTATGCGTTGTATTACTACCACACCCCCAAACTTATTTTTCTTTTAGTTCATTGAGATGTGATCCTCCCAATTGAAGGACGAATCCTTATCAATTCCTTTTTCATCTCTTTTATTGATATTTTTTTTCTTTTTGACACCCCAAACTTATCTTCTTTTGCTCTCTCATACTTCTCTAACAACCATGTGTATCAAATATGTATCTTAATGGGCAAAACATGGTTTTTCAAGCTCAAAGGATTTAGATGGCAAAGCTTAAGAAGGAAAAGTTGAATAGTATTTTTTCGTATATTTTGCATATGCCATTCTTTTCATTGAAGCTTAATAAGGACACTAGTGACAATGAATGTACTAGCTCATCTTGAAAGGCACAAAATGATCAAAGAATCCCTAAATCACTTATAAATAAATATGTTATCATAAATTTTGCTTTGAGGAATAATTAAACAAGTTCTAGCATGCTCATGTCAATGAAAATATGTTACTAAATTCACAACATCATCAACTAATGCACATACACTTCACATAATCATAACATAATGTGTGAATCATTCAATCACAAGGTAGTGCCTATCGTTCCTTCGAAGTTATGTGCAATGGTAATCAAAACTAAACATATGTTAATGATCATCAAGAGAGAATCAGTGAGTCCAATTTCATTCAAATTCAACAATTCCACATAATTGCTCTTGGATTTTCTTATCTAAGTCATCAAAAAGTGAAGTTCATCAAAAAGAATATACCTAAATTTGAATAAATTTTCTCAAAATCGAATCAAAATCCCCAAATACCCAAATATCCCCGAACATAAACTAAACATTATCCTCAATGTTTAAACAAAAATACATAAGGAGGAAAGAAACTTCCTTGTGGGGATATATTCTCCTTTGATGGTGAATGGAGGTTGCCTGGATGATGGAAATGTACTTTTGATGGGCTCAAGAAAGGATCATTTGCAATCAAAAAACTCAGAAAGAACTTAAGCAAATAGATAAAACAAAATAAAACCCAAAAGGAACTAAAATCCTAAGAGAGAAGGGATGAGAAGTAGTTCTAATTTATAGTCTTTAGCTTGACTTTTTGCCACTATCCATTCACTTTAAATTTCGCCCTTGCTTTTTCACTTTTAATCCTAGTTTGATGCATACAAAAGGTAGGGCTACTTCCCTTGATATGTTCTAATGTCCAATTGAATGTATATTTCCACTCTCGTAGTATTCATAGGAGCTTTTCTTCCTTCATACCTATAAGAGAAGAAGAATTAATTATTGGTAAACAAGAAACTCCATAATCATATGTTAAATGAGAATGCAAGGGCTTGAGTTCAAGAATCAAAAGCCCTTCAATTGATGGATTAGGGTTTTTCATGAATTGCTCCAACTCCTCAAATCTCGATGCCTTTTGTCTTGAACATGGTGGGTCCAATTGTGGGTTTGCCTCTATGGACTTTTCACACTCCTCTATCTCCTCATTCTCAATTCCACTCACATTTGTTTGAACCAGACATGCTTTGAGTGGATCTTTATAAACCTTCTCTTGTTGGTTTATTGCTTGAGCTATTTGAGTTTCCCTTGGCATAATGAACTATTGAGGAGGCATTGGTTGAACTTCTTATTGAGGATGCAATGGTTGAATGTCAAGAAGAACTTCAACTTGTTCTTGATCTTCTAGCTTAGCATTTTCACCACTTAATGGAAACTCTAGTTCTTTCCCACTGCTCAAGGAGATCGCCTTGCATTGTTCTCATGGATTAACTTAAATGTTACTAGGCAGATTTTCTTATCGGTGATTGCTGAGCAAATTGGCTATCTAAGCCACTTGAGTTTCAAGATTTCGAATCGATGTAGATTGATTTTGAATTTGAGTGGTTTGGTTCTGCAAATTGGCCCTTGTCTTATCCATGAACTTTTTTTCATTATTGGTCAACTAGGCTAAAGTAATCTCCCAATCTGTCTTCTTTCTAAATGGATTTTTTGCTTAACATTTTTCACTGAGATGGTTTCCTTGATAGAAATCAAACAAAAAATGAGAAATCTGAATAGCATTTACCCCCAGTTGTTGAAACCATTATCGAGGTTGCCCCATTTTCTAATTATTTCTTCATAAAAAGTAGGGGTTGCACCATCCTAGATTGTATGTGTTGGAGTATAAGTTATTTTGCTGCCTTTTGAAGTTTTCATTGTGTTCAAGTATGGTTATCATGATGCTCAATAAAAATCCTATAAAAAAAGCCACAAAAATTATAATCAACAACAAAAATTTTAAAAAATATTCAAAGCAAAACTAGAGTTATTTATTTTAATATTGGCACAACTTTAGTTCTCGGCAACAACACCAAAAACTTGTTGTGGATTTTTCAACACAAGTACATGTATTGTTAACAAGTAATAAAGAGTAGGTAAGATATCATTCCCATGAGGGATAAGTTTGCCAAGTACCAATTTACTCTAACTCTGAATTTTGTTTGACGAATTGAAATATGCTAACAAGATGGAAAGAAAAGAAATTTAAACTAATGGACTTTAGCAATGCTGCTGAATCTGGACAAATAGACGAGATCAATGGTTGAGACGTCTAAGGGTTCACGAGTTCACCAAATTAATCCTATTTAGTTTCACCTATTTTAAGCAATCAATGTTTATTCTTATGTTCATAATGAATCTCTCTTGTTTAATTATTATTCTTTCTTAAGTCATAACAACCTATCCTAGTTAGTAAATTTCTTACATCTTTGTGAAAATTCTAAACTAACCAAGAGGCATTAAGATCAAGAACTCATAATGTTAAATAAGCCTTATGGATATCTCTATCATCATGACAATCTTTTGGTGATTAATCATGGTCTTATTTAATTATCACTTCTTAGCCTCAAATCAATCACTAATCATGTTGAAAGGGACAACGTTCATTCATAAGCATTAAAATCGGATTAAACAATCAACATAGATGATGAACAAGTAAAGCATTGCATTAAACAAGATGAAACCAAACAATCATAATCCAGCTACATCGTACCCTTATAACAAGGTGTTTAGATCATAATGTAATATAAAAAATCATACACATTATCTTTAATATGATTAATAAATGAAAATGAATGAAAAGGATCAAACAATAATCTTCTCTAAGTAATGCTCTTTGCCCCTTGCTCTCTTGTCAGCTTCATTTCTTTGCAAGAAAAATCCCCCTCCAAATCTCTACGCTGCTGCCTCTTTTTCTCTTTTCATCTTCCTACCCTTGCCAAAAGGCCCTAAAGATGTGTTTCTCATCATTTTTATACTCCATCATTAGGGTTTAGCTCTCATGTAGCAATCCAACATCTGTTGCAAAAAAATTGAAAAAAGGTTATGAATTTGAATGTCACGGCATAAAAATTTGACGCCGCAGCATCTAGACACTAGATGCCAAGTGTGTTAGTGTGAATGCATGGTTTTGATGACAAACAAAATTCAATTAAGTTATACTAATTAATATTCATCAAATGATTAAGTATGCAGAGACAGGTTGCAAATGCATAAAAATGTGTAAATGAAGTTTAACATTTAGGAAGAAATATTAGAAGAAAATAGGATCTTCAAATCTTGTTAATAATCAGATGCATTGGAAAAATTAAAAGCTGAAGACAAAGATGAGAAAATAGATCGATCATCCATGCCATAAAGACCTATCCAAAGTATGTCATATTGACTACTTGGACAAAGTAAAAGACGAAGCTGTAATAAAAAATCTGTTAATCCATAATCTAAAGTTCATCCAAAGGTTCAAGGCAGATGCCTCAAACAAATGCATAAGGCCACAAAAAAAAATAGAATGAAGAGGAAATTCATCTAAAGACATAAAGTAGAAAACCTCAAACAAATACAATAAACAAAGATAAGCTTTGGACAAAGTAATGGTTCACTGAGTTTATACAAAACTTACTTTGGGTAAATGGGATGAAGCACGGGACCAAGCAGAATGAATGGACTTCATCCAATTGAGAACGGCTAAGAAAAATTTGTCTAAAATTAACTTTGGACAAAGTAACGATTTAGTGGGTTTGTACAAAATTTACTTTGGATAAATGGTATGAAGCACCGAACAAACTGAATTAGGTGAATTTGCCCAAACTTAAGGCCTTTTCATGAATTAGACAGTGTTGTAGTCATTCCCTAGCCCGATGCTTGCCTAAAGCAGAAATTAATCTTCTCACTTGAGGTAAGAATGATGCTGCAGGCATTCCAACTAATGAGAATTAATTAGAGGATGAAAATTTCAAAATAGCTAATCAGAATGGTCTTCTACAACTAGTAGAGGTCACCTACCACCAACAGCTAGAATTCAAAGTAGATATAGATGGAGTAAAGCTAATTGAAAGAAATAACTTTGGAGAAGAAGAAAAACTAACTTCTTACTCTTTCTTGAGCTACAACCTTCATTCAACTTTTAGATAAGTTAAGAGCCTTCGCACTTAAATCCTTCTACATCATTTCTAAAAGACCTACAACTATTTTTTGGGAAGATCATTCACCTCTGCATTTAAAGCCTCAAACTCTTCCCTTAAGCTTATAGTGAGATATTTGTAAAAGTGTGCTTAAACATCCTTATGTCCTTGTAATTGCCTTAAGTTGATAAGTATCAACTAGGCTCAAGAATAGCTATGACTCTCTGAGTTAGACAAGAGCTACCTTGTTTATGCCCCCTAGAGCTAGAATCTAGAAGAGTGTTGGGTGTACTGGTTTATGCCTCCTAGAGCTAGAATCTAGAAAAGTGTTAGGAGCACTGGTTTATACCCCCTAGAGCTAGAATTTAGAAGAGTACTGGAAGCATTATGTATACCCCCCTAGAGATGAAATCTAGAAGAGTATTAGGAGCACTATGTAAGCACCCCTAGAGTTGATTTAGAAGAGTGTTGGGAGCACTATTGTATTTCTGCTATAGTGAGATAGTAGAACCCAAGAAACTAAGAGGAAAGTATGCTTTGAATTATGGAGTAGGAACGGTTGCCCTAACCAATATAAAAATCCATGTGTCTTATTTATTTGCATGATTACTGCTTGATTTCCTTGCTTACTAGAGGGACGTTATATCTCAATGGGGTCTAGAAAAGGTTTTAAATTCCCAATTCACCTCTCCCCTCTTAGGTATTTGCCTTCCTTTAGGGACCAATAAAGTGCTATCAAAAAATCAAGTTGGATGCCATGACATCAAAATTGGATGTCATGGCATCTAGCTACTGCTTTCTATCTACCACAAGAGAAGCCCTCCAAGTTCCATGCCATCTAATTTGGATGTCGAGGCATCAAACTTCTATTTGCCAATGTTTGAACCTCCTTCAAGTTGAATGTTGCAGCATCTAATTTGGATGTCATGGCATCTGATTGCTGCCTGCAATTACTGAACTTCCACCACGCCTAATGTTGTGGCCTATGATTTGGATGTCACGGCATTAAACTTTTGTTTGCCGTATTGCATTCCACATGTTTTGAGTGCCACGATCTCTAATTTGGATGCCATGGCATTTGTTTGCTTCCACCTTTGTCTTCCATGTTTTCTTCATCTTTTGTGCATTCATATGCCTACAATCAAATACCAATAAAATATCATAAATCCATCAATAATAACTCAAGAACAAACCAAAAATTAGCTAAAAAGGTCATGATATAAGTTAATAAAATTCACTTATCAGTATCACTTAATTGATGCTAGACATATCCTTCAACCATAATACAGGAATGGAAGCTTGGATCATGCGTCTAGAATACTTTAGATGTTCTTTCAAACTTGATCTTATGTCTATGTTAACATCCTTCAGACACACTAAACTTCATGTTTTGAATTTGTTCTTCATGATTTCAGACATGTCCCATTGCGTCTGAAATTCTCATAAGTTTAGGATCACTTAATATTTTGAGCATTCATGTTTTCTT
This sequence comes from Pouteria campechiana, assembly GCA_036873735.1. Taxonomy (NCBI): domain Eukaryota; kingdom Viridiplantae; phylum Streptophyta; class Magnoliopsida; order Ericales; family Sapotaceae; genus Pouteria; species Pouteria campechiana. The sequence goes on from JAYJMB010003211.1 coordinate 8,313, forward strand.
CCCATATTCGATGGATCTTGTCTCTGATATGATCTTTTATCCACTGTTCACTTAACTGAAGTTATTTTCTTGATATATTTTATATACGTATTACTGTACACTTGGGAAAATAAAAGTCAGTTCCTTAACTATTCACTCACATGATTTTGATCATCATCAAAACTTAATTATTTAATTGCATTAATCATCAAAATAAAGCTAAACAAAGGAGGTTTGGATCAACATTCTTCCCCTTTTTAATGATGATAAACATTTGAGTGAATTACCTTTCAAAAAATGTAAAATCATATAAGGCACGTGGGAACTAAACAAAAATATTCTAATTGTAACAATATATAGATAGTTCCCCTTGATTAGGTGCATCCTCCCCATAAATGAATGCACTATATTCTAATTATACTAATCATATTATTTCTCTCCCTTTTTATCATAATAAAAAAGGCATAGGGGAAAGAAAATTTGAAAGATATAGAGTATGCAAAAAAATGGAGAAGTAAAGCATAAAAACATTTCATTGCTTTGAATGGCATTTCAGTACAAATAGAATTACATTAGATGCATTAAAGGATTACATGAAGAGTTGGGATAAGTGCAACATAGATGGGATTGTGGATGGAGGGCATGGGTGTGAGAAGATGGGTTGTGGGTAGAAGTAGATTATGGTGGAGCCTGATTATGATCCTTGGAAAAATCTGACAGTGGGTAGAGGCATGTGTTCTTTACTTTTGGGAAGATCACATTGGAGGAGCTGAAGTTTTGGATGGGGAAAAGGTGAGGGGAATGGATGGGAAGGTGAGGGGAAAGAGGTAGATGTTGTAGCTATTGTACTCTCTGCTTTCTTCTCTTCATTTGCCTCCAGTAATGGTTGAGTTGGATTTAAAGCCATTTGACTTATGCAAAGATGAATCTCATTTTCTCTAAAGTCAATGCTAAAACATTCTAAGAGTCTTGCTTTTATTGCTTGTTCTTCCTTTCTGTGATGTATTTGTTAGGTTTATTACATATGATTTTGATGACAACAAAACTTATTTCTGACTTGATCTATGCTAATGATGATTTTAGTCTATGAAGCTTAAAATGAAGACAAATATGCTTGACATGAATAATCACTGCTACAATAGTTTATGCAAGCATATTACATAAATTGTTTTAGAGAATGAAGAATTCATTATGATCCATAGTGCATTAACCTTTTTTATGTAGCTCATAGACATGTCATGTGCTTCATGGAGTTATCACTTTAAGCTTTCATTAAAAAATACATGTGATTTATCCATGTTCTACAACTTTTGAAAATCATGTGTGGAAAAATATATTTTGATAAGTGTGCTTCATAGAAGATATTCTTTACATGAAAAAGAAATTATACTTAAATGAATTATCCATGCTCTAACTTATGAAAATTATATGTGGATAAAGATACTTTGATTCATGATAAATGTCCAAAGTTTCATAAGTGGCAAATTGTAGAAACATTGAGTACAGGACAAGTGCATAAGTGTTCAGTGCAGGACCATAGCCACTTCTCACAGTTGCCTGTGAATACCGCTTGCCATCCATAGATGAAGTACTTCATCTAAAGAATCCACCTGCTAGTTCACCTACCGCTTGCCCATATCGCCTGTTCCAAGATCACTCGGTGCAATTGCTTGTGGTACTGCCTGCGGGTGGACAGCAAGATGCATTTGGAAGTTTTTCCAGAAAATGACTGCAACCACTTGGACATACTACCTGCCATATCACCTGGGGCACAATTGATTGTCCTAGCCACCTGCCACTATAACCTGCTAACTTCCAATGTTCAAAAATCTGAATGTTGTAGGCCTCAAAATAGTTTTTCACTCCTTCCAATGGTCATATTTTTGAAGTTCTATATAAGGGCAAGCTAAGGGACGATTCAAGGTTGAAGAAGCAAAGGGATTGAGCTTGAAATCTTTAACAAATCTTGGCATCCCTCGGCCAAGAGCTTCAAACTTCAAATATCATTCAAGAGCTTCATTTTACTGTATCCATTCAAGACCTACTTCTTTCATATATCCAAGGGAGATCTTGTGTGCTACAAAGAGTTACTCAAAGACCAAGTCCTCCTAAAGATCATCAAGAAGCTTGAGGTTTCTAAGTGACAAAGGCAAATCAATCAACAAGAAACCTCATTCAAGTCTTCCAAGTGTTTTTGCTCCAAGTGCTATCAAGATTAAAGAGCTTTAAAGGCTACATCAACATTATCTCAAGGGAGCTCGAAATTGTTGTAATGTGCCTATTAGTTTATCATTTGTATTTATGCTTTAACTATGTCTACTCACCAGACTAGACAGAGGCATATCTTTGTACACAAAATATTTGCAAAGGTAGAGTTTCTAGTTAGCTCATGAAACCAGAGTTATAGCCTTTGGAGCTGGAATCGAGAAGAATGCTGGAAGCACTAGTTATGACCCCTAGAGCTAGAATTCAGAAGAGTGCTATGATGAGTTAATTTCATTTACTTATATTTTGTATTTTCAAGATTAATTCCATGCAATCTTTAATTATTTTGATGCCAATTTCATATGTTTTTATTATCTATTTAGGTTAGTGTAAGAGTGGAGTAAAGGAGAGAAAGCAAAGCAGTGAAGGAAGGCAAACATAGCAACAAGTGAACGGAGCTAAAGATGGAAAGGAGTAGAAGGATTAGCATGGTGGCACCACTGGCGCCAGTGGCTGATGAAACCGAAAATTAATATTTTTTTATTTTTTTATTATGTCGAAGGCTACATTTTTAACCCTATTTTTAGTGGTTTTTGAGGGAGTTTTCATAGAGAGTTTAGGGTTTTCTTAGAGGCTACTCTGTGGAGATTTTGAGGAGCAAAGAAGGAGATTCAAGAAGAGCGAAGGCGATTCAAGAAGGCTAATTGCAGTATGATGTTCTTCATGAAGGGAGTATCTTTTATTTTCTTCATAAACTAATCCCTTCTTTCTAGATTGAAGATGTAGCCCTTTTTGATGAACCATGTTATTTGGATTATTGATTATTTAATGCAAGTTTGTGTTTTTATAAGATTTTATTTCAATCTTTTGATTTGTATGATTACTTGATCACTAGTTTCATAAATCTTATTGATTGTCTATGCATGGTTAAGGCACACACCTAATCCACAACTATGAGCTTCCTTGAATGAGAAAAATATAAGGTTAAGATGCACACCTAGTGCACAACTATTGTATTTGGTTCATAGTTCTTGATTGTAATGGGTTTTCACCTCAATCATGCTACACACCATAGGTAATTGGAATGAGTGACAGCACTTGTTTTAAACCCGCACACCAAATAGTAATAATCATATCATAGAAAGAATGAACCCAAGCAAGCATTGAATCAATTATCCAAATAGCAAGGGGAGTCATTAAGTGGTGAAATTTGAACCCTAGACCTTTGCCACTTGCAATCTATCCTACATCATTCTATAGCCCTAGATTTCTGATTATCTTCTTAGTTTATTACTCACATTAGTTCAAACCAACAATCCATCTTTTCAAAGTCATTTTTAGTTCATAACTCAATTTAATTAAATCAGTTAACTGTTCTCTGTGGGATCGACCCTTGCTCACACACATTGTACTGCCATACACTTGTACACTTGCGAGGTATTATAATTTGAACCATCAAGTTTTTGGTGTCATTGTCGGGGAATGGCTTCAAATTGATTTAATTAGGTGTAGTTATAATTTTTCTTTTCATTTGTTGTATATATATATCTATTTTTCTGTATAAAATTTTTGAATTTTTCTTTTTGGTTTTGTAGAGTTTAAATGAACGAAAGGAGATTGCTAAATCGAACTCAAATTCTGTTAAGTGATCAAAGAGAAACGGCAAAAGTTGAGCCTGAGAACATCCCTGAGGAAGAGACACTTCAAGAAGAGACTCTAGAGAAGTCACAATGGTAGACAACATAGATAATATTGTAGTTCAACCAGCTCAAATAGCTTTACAACTTATTAAAGAGTTTGCATGTCCTACCATTAGAATTTCATCCTCATGCATTGTATTGAATGATGAAGCTGGGAATTATGAAATGAAGCATATTCACTTTAATATACTTCCATTTTTCCATGGTATAGCTATAAAGGAGCCATTGACCTTCATGCATGATTTTTATGCAACAATCCAGACTTTTCCATTACAAGGATTGACCGAAGACCAAGTACACATGAGATGTTTTCCCTATACCCTGAAAGATGCAGCTAAAACCTGGTTCATGACTTTGACACCTGGCTCTTTGACTACATGGGAAGTAGTTTACGATAAGTTCATAAGGAAGTTTTATTCCCATGCCAAGACTGCTAAGCTAAGAGGCAAGATTGTTATGTTCTCTCAACTGGATGGAGAAGCTTTCCATAAGGCATGGGAAAGGTTCAAAGCCATATTGATTCAATGCCCTCATCATAGATATCCATTAGAACTTCTTAATCAATTTTTCTATGATGGACTGCCAAGCCATGGTTGATAATGATGTAGGGGGCGCCATGGGAGAGAAGACTCCAGAAGAGACATATGAGTTGTATGAGATGCTAGGAGCCAACTCCCAATAAAAAAGTGTGAGTGGTAGGGCAAGAGGTATTTATGAAGTAAGTTCTAATACAGACTTGTCTATGTGGATGTCAGAGATGGCTAAGCAAATGTAGTCATTGTGTTTAGTGGTGTCAAGCATGAAGCAAAACCATAGGCTACCTCAACAGAGGTTTGTTCCTTTTTTGGTATTTCTGGTCATACACGTAACGTTTGCCCCTCCAAGGAACACTTTGCAAGAGATGTTAAGCAAGCCAATGCACTGAATTTCTACAACTAACAATGGCCAAGGAATGATCCGTACTCGAATTCCTATAATCTGGGGTGGAGAAATCATCCTAATTTTGCTTGGAGCAATGAGCGCAAATAGAACCAAGCTGGATCTTCTTTTCATCCAACAAAGCCAAAGCTTAGTCTCGAAGAAACCTTGCACAATTTCATGCAAGCAATGCAAAATCAATTTTAGACTAACGACACAAGGTATTAGAATGTTGACTCAAGACTAAACAACATAGAGGCTTTCATGAAAAAGATGAAAACACAGCTAGGTCTAATTGTTGAAGCCATGCAAGGACACAAACTTGGATAGTTGCCTAGTCAGCCTGGGCAAGCAAAAACTCTACTTGGGAATTAGTAAAAAGGGAAGTCGTCTTACCTAGATGTTAAATAAAGCACTTCTTGGGAGGTAATCCAAGCTTTTGAGTTTTCATTTTTCTTTTAGTTAATTCGAGTTATTAGGAAAATTTGATTTGTTGCTTTAGTTGATATGTTAGCATTAGGGTATTTGTTTTAGTTATATTTTGAATTTTTACATTGAATAATTTGCTCTTTTGTATCACTGACAGGTTGAAGACATTGAAGCAAGTTAATTGGATACAAAATCAGTGAAGATTTAAAGCAAGAATCATGTGATGCAAGTGATGGAGTTGTGGAGCAAATTAAAGTGATTCAATGAAGCCTTGAAGAAAGGGAGCAAAGCCCATGAAGCTTCAAAGCCAAGAATCATCATAAGAGTGCTGGAATAGAGGAGAGCTAAACTAGGCAACAAGTAGCACTCAGTGTTGAGGTAAGCAAAAAAAAAGTTGCAAAATGGGCAGTGGGCAGCACCGCCGGCGCCTACACCCACTTAACCCCACCTCTCCCACTCATGACTAGCCACTTACCTCTTCTCTCTCCCAACCAAAAAACCCCCTTTTCCCCCTTTCTTCTCTACTCTCCAACCCTTTCTTCCCCACATCAAATCCCTCCCATTTCACCACCAATCTTACTCCACAAATCTCCCAAACACATCATTCTTCAACCATCTCTCTCATTCCCTATATTCTCATCCACTTCTTCTTCTCCAAGCCAGCTTCCCAAGTAGGGTTCTCAAAGACACTTGAGGCTTGAAGAATCCAAGGTGAAATCCAATCCTTTTGTAACGCCCCGCCCTCCTGGGGTCGTTACTCCACTTTACACCATAAATCCACATGATTATACCATGATTTT
>JAYJMB010003212.1:0-14343 GCA_036873735.1 Pouteria campechiana
TGCATCTTCATGCTTGTTTGAGATAGGTTAATATTTTATTCTAGCATAGGAATACAATGAAATCATAATCAACATAATGGGTTTAACAGCTAGGAGGATCAACTACATGAATCTTGTAATGACATTCCTATCTATTCTAAGCCTATTCTCAGTTAGCACTTAGCACTTCCGTCAACATGCCATATCTAATAGTTTCCATTCATGTTTTTTTCATTCTTTACTGTTTTTGACCTTCGATTTAAACAGGTGCTTGCCATTTCAAAAATTTCGGCAAAATTATCATCGAAATTTTTGTTTTTCCATTTCAGGGAGATAATCTCACTAGGGAAAACACCCCCAATACACTGTTAGGAGATAATTTCAAGAAATTGGAGAAAATATAAAAAAAATTCCCAATTTCTCAAGATATTCTAGAATATCTTGGCGAAATTTCGTTGAAGGGGCAAAATTTTCCCCCCTAAAGTCTACAAAGTGCCCTAAATATCATTTACGCCCCTTTTCCACCTCTGTGAGTATTCAAAACCCACCTAGATCTTTCCAAAAAACATTTTTGAAACCCCTTTCCACGATTTTGAAACAAAAAAACAAGATTTGCATCTTCGATTTGAAGATCGAAAGTTGATAGCGTGACTGTCAACGCCCAATCTCTATTTCCCCCATCTGAAATCGTTTTTCCCCCTTCAAAATCGACAATAGATGTTTCAATATCTATTTTCGAAGATATCTAGCAAGTTTTGGGGGCTTGAAATCGATGGGAAGAGGAGCAATTGACGTTTGGGGGCCCAAAAGTATGCTACATTCTACGTTTTTTGAGATTTGAAGGCTTCAAATCGACTTCAAATCCTTCAAAATCGTGAGTGCAGTGTTCGAAACCAAGAATAGTGTGGATTCGAACTTGATTCAAAGGCAGAAATTGACGATTAAGTAGCTGTGAGAGCGAGTGTTCGTCAGCAATAGCATTTTTGGGGAAGTTTTCCACATTTTGAACATCGATTGCACGCTAAATCCATTCAAAGCAGGTTCGATTTCAAACGACAACTAGTATGAGATGGATTCTGGATTTCTTTTATGTTTATTTTTTTATTTTTTATTTTTTAAATTTGTTAGGGGGAAATGCATATTTTATGCTGATAATTTGAATTTCTTATAATTTATTAGTGTTTTATTTCTTATATTTTTTATCATGTAAATTGAAATAAGTTGTAGATTGGGTATTCTATTTCAATAACTTATAAAACATATGAAAACTAATTATTTTAAAATTTATTTTATCTAAATAATATAAATAATATTTAATAGAAATAATAAATAAATAAATATCTTGTCACTTGTCATATAATTATTTTATGGTTTATGTCTTGTCTTTATTTACAGGTTCAATATGTCAAGCTCAAGTACTGAAAAAGTGGTAAAACTAAGCCACAAGATATTGCTTGGGAGTATGGGAAGCCAGTTGAAGGGTATCCGAATGTAGCAGAATGTAATTATTGTCGTCAACAAATGAAATTTGAGGGTGTTACAGGATTGAAGGAACATTTAGCTGAAGGGTACAAGAATGTTAGAAATTGCCCTAAGGTACCCGCAAATGTCAGAAATTTGATAAAGAGAGTTTTATCCCAAGGAGTAAGCTTTCGAGATTCAAGAAAGCAGCATGCGAAAAATCTTTTAGAGAGATTATATAGATTTCTTGCAACCGTGGATGTTGATGATAAGGAAGGGAATGAGAAAGGGAATGACGCTGATTTAAGAAGAGTTATGCGTACCTCTAGAGTGGAGCAATGGGAAAGGGAGCGGATGATTAGACTCAAAAGGAGTAGGCCAATATTCCATGGGTCTGTTAGGGAAGCTGGTGGTGGTAGTGGGGCTGGTGGGATCATGGGTTATTTTGGGCGTAGAAAGAGTATGACGGTAACTGAGACTAGATTATATAGGCAAGCGAGTGGAATATAAAAGAAAATTAAGCAAATGTTTAATAAGAGAAGGGACAGTGTTGCCCAGCTTAGAAAATTTTCATCCAAGGTTTTCTTCTATAATGCAATTCCAGGTCATGCAACAAATTTAGTTGCATTTAAAAACTTTATAGCTGTCGCCCAAAGGGAAGGAGAGAATGTAAAACCCCCCCGCGGGAAAGGAAACATATGGAAAGTATTTAAAAGAAGAGGTGGCGGAAATAAATGATTGGATAAATGGTCAGAAATTCCATTAAAATACTTATGGGGTAACCATCATGTGTGATGGATGGACAGGCCCAACAAAAATGTCCATAATTAATTTTATAGTATATTGCAAAGGTGTATCAGTATTTATAAAGTCGGTAAATGCATCAGCATATGTCAAGGATGCCAGCTACATTGAGGGAGAGTTAGAAAAAATGATTGAATGGGTTAGTGCAAATCGTATGGTGTAAATTGTTACTGACAACAGATCTACTTACAAAGGGGCTAGCAAAACACTAGAAGAAAGATATTCTCTCTACTGGACATCCTGTGCCGCATATTGTATAGATTTAATGTTGGAGGATATTGTTCGTCATCGTGCAATGCAAAAAACAATTCAAAAAGCACGCACAATGACCAAGTTTCTATACAACCATAGCTGGGTTCTTTCTATATTTCATAGAACATCTGGGTATGATAAAGAAATTGTTCATCTTGATAAAACAAGATTTGCTACAAATTACATTGCACTGGATAGCTTATACTAGGCTCGTCAAGCTCTCACTATAGCTTTCAATTCCGATGAGTGGCGAACTTCAAAATACAAAAGGATGGAGATGGGAGAAGAAAGCACAAGATATTATCGTGATGGTTGTATTTTGGGATAATGTGCGATGGGAGTTGGGCATACCGGAACCTATCTATCGAGTTTTAAGGATTGTAGACACTAGAACATATCCATCCATGAGTTCTATGGATGAATACATTCATTTTATGATGCGAGCTATCAAAGAAAACAATCTCAAGGGAGCAGATTGGGTTATGCATATTATAGAAAATCTTTGGGAGGGCATGTTAAGTCATTCCCTATATGTCACTGGTGAATGTATACTTTAATAAGTTTTAATTTCATGAAAAATATGTCGATCCTTTTTATTTACATTAACTAATATAGTTTCTAATTTATGCAGCTTATTATTCAAACCCCAAATATCATTATGAGCAGCATCTAGGTTAAGATGCCCAACTTGGCACCTCCATTTTTAAGGCATTTAAAAAGCTTTTTCCTAACAATCCTAATGCTGGGGATCTGGTTGGTGAGGTAATTGTATACAACAACTTAATACACTTGTATCATTTTTAAAGATTGTTTGTTAAGAATTGCATATTAACACTATTTACTTTCTTCAATGCTACAGTTGATGTACTTCCAAGATGCAAAGGGATTATTCGGGATGAATGTAGCAATCCAGTTAAGAAGTAAAGTGATGCAATGTAAGCAAAGGAGATTAAAATAATAAGATATTATTTACTTTTTATTTTAGAATATTAATAAGCCTTAATTTCTTTTCATAAGTGAATCGTGGAATTGTTATGGGACAGATACCCCAAATTTGAGGTTGTTGGCATGTAAAATACTGAGTTAAACAGTATCTTCATCCCCATGTGAACGTAATTAGAGTACGTTCTCTTTAATCCACACATGTAGAAGAAACAGTTTGGCTTACCAGAGGCTACAAGATTTGGTGTTTTGCTATTACAATATAAAGCTTCAGGAGAGATTGATTCGATCTAAAGAGCTCTTATGAAAATCCATTAGATTTGATGATGACAGAGCACTATGCTCCTCTAGAGCAAGACGATGAAAGAGAAGACCCATCCTATGAGTGCCAATGGACTAATGATTTAGATACTAGAAATGGAGGGTCAGAACCTAGTATTACTAATTTAGCTCGTGAGCAAGGAGCTAATGTTCAAAGAGTAGTAGAGGAGAAGAGAACTTTAGAAGAAGACTCTGATCCATTGACAAGATTTGAAAGCACTTCTCAATCACATGATCCTTCAAATCCATCTCAGTTTAGATTATTATCAAGCACAGAGTCTTCTTCAAGAACAAAGAGTAAAGGTGGTGGTGGTGATGATAATAGTGGTGGTGGTGCTGGTGGTGGTGGTATAGGTGGTACTTCAAGCAGCCAAAGGCCTCTTAGCCCATTCACTAAAGAAGTTGATTTCCAACATGCTACACAAGATGACGATCACGGTACACGACCGCCTATGAAATCTTATATGAGAAGGTACGGAAGTAGAAAAAAAGTGACCTTCACAAAAGAAAATATATTGGTGGATAGTATGGCTGCCGCCTCTATTGGTATGAATAGTAGTGAGCAGGGGTCTAGTTATGAGTTTACACCTTACAGCTATCATGTTGGGGATTATTCACAAAAATCTCAATAATCTTATGTCGAAAATTCAGAATATTATCCTCAACAGTCTTATGGCCAGATACCATACAATTTGGATAGTGGAACCAAAGCATCTTCATCTTCACTCCCTACATGGTACGACTTATATATGGGTGGTTTCTATAGTCATTGACCAGAAGCAATGGAGGATAACCACGAAGATGATAAAATTAACGAGCCTGCATGAGTTTCTTTTTTATAGTGAGGTATGGTGATAATATGTTTCATACTATATGCATATGTTTAATAACTTTCTATGACCTAAATCTACCATTTAGTAGTATTTCACTGTGGATATTTACTTTATCTGCTTCTGCATCATTGGTATATTTCCTTTATTTTATATATATTGACTTTAAAGCAATGTTTTTTAGTCTAAATATGAATTCAGATTTATTATGATTTATTATGAAGTTTTCTAAAAGATTTTCTAATTTTTTCACATTTTTTAAATTTTTTATTTTAACGAAATAATTAGGCGAAATTTTTAATAATTTCTCCAACATTAGCAAAATTTTCTCCTTTTCAGCTTAGCAAAATTTCCCTTTTCAGCGAAATGGCAAACACTAATTTGAACTAATTTCACTATTCACTACTATAGTGCGCACATTACAAACCACTAGAGCCTACTTCCCCTCATCTTATTACACCTCTCGCACCACCTTAGATTTTAAGAATATTTCAATCCTCTCTAGTTTTGCCATTCATTCACCTCAATATCCTTATCTAGGTCATACTTAACCGATAAATATCTTCTTTCTTGACCACCCAATATTCTACCCTATAAAGCATAGCAAATCTTCTAGTTATCTTATTCAATTTTCCTTTTAGTCTGGTTGGTAATTAACAATCACAAAAATCTCCTAGCAATGTCAATGACTCTTTTAAACATTATTGTCAAGGTGCAAGGCAAACACAGGTGCAGGATCTGCGCCTAGATAGGTCCAGGCGAGGCGTGTGGGATTAGGCGCACCTTAAGTGCCTTTTTGGCCAAGCGCAAGGCACGAGCCTCACGCGCCTTTTCAAAGTTAATGCTAACTTATAATAAATAAAAAAAAAACTCGCTATTTAGTTTACCCTCACTGTTTACGACTTTCTCAGTGCCAAAACCCTCCAACCCATCTTCCGAATAGAGAAAATGAAGAGCAAGGAGAGAAGAGAAGGGGGGGAAATGTCGTTATTGTCCCGTCTACAACTGTCCACACACACTTCAGCTGTTGGAGAAGAAGACGCTCCAAGTTTCGATAGCGCTGGAGTCATCCGACACAAGTGTCAATTTTGCTTTTTTCTGTATCTTCTTTTTTCTTTATTTTCTCTCATTTCTTCTCCCTTCACTCCCCCCTTTCCTCTGTTTTCCACGTTTTCCATGATTTTCTAGCGTAGGGAAGAAGAGCTCCAATTTTTTTCTGTTTTTCCCTCTTTAGGTCGTCCGACATCACCTCTTTTTCTTTTTTGGGTAGCTGACTTGTTGCCACCTTTGCTATATGCATTTTCTTTTTTTTTAATTTTTTTCTATTAATTTTGGGTTACTACCGTAACTACCCTTTGTTGCATGCTTTTTATGCCTTTTTTCATTTTTTTCCTGTTTTTTTAGGTTGTTGACTTGCTGCATTCATTTTCTTTTTTTTCAATTTTTTTTCAGTTTTTTCAGTTTTATTTATTTTTAATGCCCATTAATATTTTTTATTGTTACCTAGCTAGTTTATACTTGTATGAAATGTCATTTTATTATTGCCTTCATTGACTATACATTGCAGTTTTGTTTTGGTTTTTTTTTTCCAGAGGTAGTTGCAATTTTTTTTTAATATCTGAATTCTTGATTCATATTTCATGGTAATTCACCATGAGTAACATGAAAAACCTACTTAAAAATATGCTCAGCTGGAGAATCCTAAAGATGTGAATTCAGTTACTTGTATATTTTGTGAAAAAGTGACAAATGGTGGAATTTACAAAGTTAAACAACATTTAGGTGAAGGTTTCAAAAATGCAACTTCTTTTAAGAGATGCCCTAAACATGTGAGAGAAGAACTTAGAGCATACATGTCCAAAAAAAATGATGAGAATAAGCAAATGAATCTGGTTCTAAATTTTGATAAAATGTGTTCAGTGAGGATGATGAAGAGGTTGATGTAATAGAAGTCAATAGTTGTGGGAAAAAAATAGTCACATCAAGTGGAAGTAGTGGCATGGGTCCTCAATTGAAGAAACCCAAGCAAAAAGGACTAATGAATGCATATTTTACACTTGATCCTGAGAAAGTGAAGGAGCAAAGGAAGGCAAAAAAGGAAAAGCAAACCAATAATTAGTGATGCTTACAAAAAAAAAAAGCAAGAGAACGTGCATGTAAACAATTTGCACAATGGATGTATGATGGAGGATTCCATTTAATGCTGTCAAATATGACAGTTTTGCTACAACAGTAGAAGCAATTTGGGAACATGGTCCTAAAATGGAAACCCCCTAGTTATCATGAAGAAAGGGTTCCTTTATTGAAGGGTGAGAAAGAACATACATAAAAATTAATAAAGAATTATGAAAAGGAATGGGTAAAATATCGATGTTCTATTATTGCAGATGAGTGGAAAGACAAGAGAGAGAGAGAGAGAACATTAATCAATTTTCTAGAAAATTGTCCTAAGGGGACAATGTTTGTTAAGTCTGTAGATGTTTCTTCCTTTGTGGAGAGTGGGGAGAAGATGTTTGAATTACTTGACAAGTTTATTCAGAAAATTGGAGCTTTTTTAAAGAGGTTGTTAGAAGTCAAATACTCTCATTTATATTGGTCACTATGCACTGCCCATTGTATAGACTTGATATTAGAAAATGTATAGAAGTTGTCTATCTTCAATCAAATAATGAAATAGGCAGAGACTATAAGTGATTACATATACAACCACATGGGAGTATTGAACATGATGAGGTAATACACAGGGCAGAAGGAGTTGCATAAGCCTGCTAAGACCAAATTTGTAACTAATTTCATCACACTGTCCAGTTATCACCAGCAAAAAAATAATTTGAGGAAAATATTTACTTCTGAAGACTGGACCACAAGTAAATGGGCAAAAGAGTCACAAGGCAAGAGAGTTGCTGCTATAATTATCAGCCCAAGCTTTTGGAATTGTGTGATATATATCTTTAAGGTGGCTGGCCCCCTTATCCATGTGCTACGATTGGTGGATAGTGAAAAAAACAAAAAACCTACGGGTTACATTTATGAAGCCATGGATAAATCCAAAGAAGCAATTGCTAACACCTTCAAAGACAATTAAAAAAAAATATAAAGAAGCTTTTGAAATCATTGATAGAATGTGAGAAATTCAACTTCATCGCCCTTTAAATGTAGCTGGGTACTATTTTAACCCAAAAAAATTTTATTCAAATCCTAATATTACAACGGATGAAGAAATCATTGATGGATTATACCAATGTTTGCAATCTCGAAATTTTTGAGCGAAATTTAGCTGAAAATTTCAATTAGGCATGTTGGCAAAATATTCTCGGCAAAGAACAATGCCAAATATATAGGTTAGGCGAAACTCTCAAAAAAAATGGCAAAATTTCACTAAAACAGAGAGATATCGCTGAAACAGTGGCGAGAAATTGGGAATAAAAGAGGAAAACCCTAGCAACAGCCCTATTTTTTTACTAAACTCACTTCTGCCTCCCAAATACACATTTTCAAAACCCTTGGTAATGATTTTCTAAGCAAAAAAGGATATCTAGGCAGTTGATTAGGAGTTCGGATGCTTGCAGCTAAGTTGTCCTCTTCCATTTTGGGGATTTTCGAGCTTATATGGATTTTTCAGCTTCGAAATCACAAATGGAAGTTTCAAAATCCGTTTTCATGATGACTTACATGCATTTTGAAGCTTAAATCCAGTGCACAAAGGTGCAACTCCTTCCTCTTCCATCGACAGTGCTTGTAACCCTTTTTTTCCCCATCAAATCCACCAAACTAGCTTCAAAGTCACTGATGGAGTGCTCGAAAATGGTTGAGGAGTGTTCGAAGGCTTCAATCGGGGATGAAATCTGAGTTGGGTGCATGAAATCCACCTATTGTGCGTCATTCACAACAAAAAGGGAGGCGTATCAGTCATTGGGAGGGAAGGGCGCCTTGTGTTAGTTGCAGGGGGAGGTGGATTTGTCCACACATGTTAATTAGTCTCTCATTTGGGTTCTTAATCACTGATTTTCAGCTAAATCAGGTTTGTTCTTAATCGCTAATCATGATTTATTATCATGTTTTAGCATTTTCTTAATAGATTTTCTTAAAAATATAAATATTATTTAATAGTAATAAAAAATAATTAATTATGTTGTCACTTTTCATATACTTATTTATATAGTTAACTTTTAACATATGCATTTATATTTTTGTAAGTTATGAAAATAAATAATTTATCCAATGATTTTTAAAAATTATAATATCAAAATTGGGGTAGAAAATTTAGTTTAATTACTAATAAAAATACATGTATAATTAGAATCATAAATTTATGCATAAAATTTTAAAATATAAAAAGGGTTGGTGCCTTTCTTGTTGAATTTATTTTATGTAATTGATGTTAATTATTCTATAACATTGTTGTTTTTATTTATAAGTTCACTATGTCGAGCTCAAGTACAGGAAAAGGCAATAGAAATAAATCACAGGATATCGCTTAGGAGCATGGGAAGCCATTAGATGGGTATCCAAATGGAGCAGAGTATAATTATTATGGTCAGCAAATAAAGTCTGTAGCTGTTACAAAATTGAAGGAACATTTAGCTAAAGGGTACAAAAATGTTAGAAATTGCCACGAGGTGCCCCCAGAAGTGAGAAAGTAGATTAAAAGGGTTATAGTGCAAGGGATGCGCCTTTAGGAGTCAAAAAAGCATCATGAGAGAAATATTTCTAAGAGATTATATGGATTTTCAAATACGGTGGATGTTGATAATGATGAGGATGAAGAAGAGAATGATGGTGATATGAGAAGAGCTATACATGCCTCTAGAGCGAAGCAATGGGGAAGGGAGCAAATGATTCAGCTAGAAATGAATAGGCAAATGTTCCATGGGTCTGTTAGAGAAATTAATGGTGGTAGTGGAGGTGGTGGTGGTGATAGTGGTAGGAGTGGAGGCGGTAGTTGGGGTGGTGGAAATAGTGGAATTATGGGATATTTTGGACGTAGCAAGAGTGTGAAAATGACTGAACCTAAATTGTATGGACAAGTGGGTCGAATACAGAAAAAAATAAAGGATATGTTCAATAAGGGAAGAGATAGTGTTAGCCAGCTTTGCAAGTTTGGATCGAAGTTTTTTTTTTTTCTACAATGCAATTCTAGCACATGCAACAGATACAGTTGCATTTAAGAACTTTGTAGTTATTACTCAAAAAGAGGAGAACATATCACACCACCCCCCCCCCCCACCACCACCACCACAGGAAAGAAAATTTATGGAAAGTATTTGAATGAAGAGGTGACAAAAATAAATAACTAGATCAATAGTGAAAGCATCATTGGGATACTTATGAAGTTACCATTATGCGTGATCGATGAACAAGCCCAACAAAATTGTCTATAATAAATTTTATGGTACACTGTGGAAGGATATCAGCATTCATAAAGTCAGTAGATGGATCAACATATGAAAAGGGTGTCTATTACATCAAGGGGGAATTAGGAAAAATGATTGAATGGGTTGGTACAGATCATGTAGTGCAGATTGTTACTGATGGTAGGAGTGCCTATAAAAAAGTTGGGAAAACACTGGAAGAAAGATACTCTTTATATTAAACCCCTTGTGTTGCATATTGTATTGATATAATGCTAGAAGATATTGGTCGCCATCTAATTGTGCAAAAAACAATAAAAAAATGCACGTACTATGACCAAGTTTATATACAATCACAGTTGGGTTCTTTCCATGTTTCACACGACATCTGGATATGATAGAGATATTCATCCTGGAAAGACGAGATGTGCTACAAATTATATTGCCCTATATTCATCCTGGAAAGACGAGATGTGCTACAAATTATATTGCCCTGAAAGCTTGTACAAGGCTCATTAAGCATTCACCACAGCTGTTAACTCAAACGAATGGCGGACCTTAAAATATAGAAAGATGACATAGGTAAGGAGAACAACAGATATTATTATGATAGCCACATTTTGGAATCGTGTGAGATGGGTATTGGGCATACTAGAACCTATCTACCGAGTTCTGAGGACAGTGGACAAGGAAACATATCCATCCATAGGTTTCATGTATGAGTTCATTCATTTTATGATGCAAGCAATCAAGGAGAACAATCCCAAGGATGTAGATTAGGTGTTACAGATTATAAAAGCTTGTTGGGAGGGCATGCTAAGTCATCCCCTACATGCTGCTGGTGACTATGTGATTTAATAAGTCCAGTTCCATTGAATATGTATACAATTTCTCTATTTAAATTAACTTAAATTCTAATTTTTGCAGCTTATTACTTAAATCTCAAGTATCATTATGAGAAGCATGTAGGTCAGGATGCCCAGCTTGACACCTCGGTTTTTAAAGTATTTGAAAAGTTTTTTCCTAACAATCCTAATGTTAGGGATCTTGTAAGTGAGATAATTATATACAACTTAATATACCTATATCATTTAAAGGATAGTTTATTGATTAAGAATTGCATATTGATAATATTTATTTTCTTTAATGTTATAGTTGATGTACTTTCAAGATGCCAAGGGGTTATTTGGGATGAATGTAGCAATCCAATCAAGAAGCAAAGTAATGCCATGTAAGTATATTGATTTCATAATATGTTGTCCACTTTTTTATTTTAAATTATTGATAAATCCAAATTTTCTTTCATGTATGAGTGGTGGAATTATTATGGGACAGAAACACCAAATCTAAGACTATTGGCATGTAGATTACTGAGTCAAACGGTATCTTCATCCCCATGTGAGCGAAACTAGAGTACGTTTTCTTTAATTTTTACATGCAAAAGAAACAAGTTGGGATATAAGAGGCTCCACGATGTGGTTTTCTGTCATTATAATATGCGGCTTCGAAAACGATTGCTTAGATCTGAAGAAAACTCTCCTGAAGATCCATTGAACTTAATGATGATAGAGCATTATACTCACTTGGAGAAAGATGATGACAGAGAGGACCCTTTATATGAGTAGCTAAGGTCCAATGATTTAGATACAACAGATGGAGGGCCAGAACCTACTATTGCTAATATAACTCATGAACAAGGGGTAAATGTGCAAAGAATATTGGAGGAGAGAACCCCAATAGATGCCTTTGATCCACTAACAAGATCTGAAAGCACTACTCAATCAACCACAAAGTCTTCTTCTAGAACACAAAGTAGTGATGGTAGTGATGATGATGATGAGGATGATGATGGTGGTTGTGGTGGTGATTACAGGAGTGGTGATATTGGTGGCACTTCAAGAAGCCAAAGGCCTCTTAGTCCATTCATAGCAAAAGCTGACTTCCAACATTTTGCACAAGATGGAGATCATGGTGCACGACCGCCTATGAGATCCTATGAGAGGAAGTATGGGAGAAAAAAGAAATTGGCATTTACAAAGGAGGATGACTTGGTGGATTTTATCGCTGCCACCTCTGTTGGTATGAATAGTAGTGAGCAGGAGTCTAGTTGTGGGTATACACCTTATAACTATCATGTTGGGGATTATTCACAAGAATCTCAACAATCTTATGTCAAAGATTCTGAATATTATCTTCAACAATTTTATGGCCAGATACCATATAATCTAGATAGTGAAATCAAAGCGTCTTCATCTTCTTTCCCTGCATGGTACGACTTATATCCGAATGGTTTCTATAATCATTGATCGAAAGCAATGGAGGATGACCATGACGATGATGAAATTAACAAGCCTACACGAGTTTCTTTTTTGTGGTGAGGTATGGTGATAACATGTTTCATACTATATGCATATATTTAAAAACTTTCCATGACCTAGATCTCCCATTTAGTAGTATTCCACTATAGATATCTACTTTATCTGCTTCCGCATCATTGGTTTGTTTCCTTTATAGCATGTATATTGACATTTAAAGTGATGTTTTTTGTTATAAATATGAATTCAGACTTATCATAATTTATTATGAAATTTTATGGAAGACTTTTTAATTTTTCTGCATTTTTTTATTTTTTAAATTTTTTAGCAAAATAGTTAGGCAAAATTTTCGATAATTTCTTCAAAATTAGCAAAATTTTCTCCTTTTTAGGTAAGAGAAATTTTCCTTTTCAGCGAAATTGCGAACACTGGATTATATAACTACATAGCAAGATTAGTTCCAGATTGTGAAGTTCAAGACAAAATCATGATGGAATTACCACTGTATAAGAGAGCTGAGGGGATTTTTAAGAAAAGCATGGTCATTAGGCATAGAACTATAATGACTCCAGGTATATATGATATTATTCTTTTTTAGCTTATTGTTTATTATTTACATCTTGGAAAAAATTTATACTCGTATAATTTTTTTAACAGCCAAATGGTGGATTTTTTATAGTTCGAATGCCAAAAATTTACAAAATCTTGCTATCAAGGTTCTTAGTCTTACACGTAGTGCTTCTGGTTGTGAAAGAAATTGGAATATATTTGAAAATGTGAGTGACCCCATTTTAATATCTATAGATGACTTCATAGTTTTAGTTTAAAATTTAAAATTTATATTCTTTACTTTACACTTATATATCATTTAAATTTTTTGAACTTTGACAGCTTAATAGCAAAAGGAGGAATAGATTAGAACAAGCTCGATTGAATGACTTAGTATTCATCAAGTACAAGAGAATACTAAAAAGGAGATCTAATTCTCATGACACCATTGACCTAATTTCTTCAAAAAATGTTGATGAAAGCAATGAATGGTTGACTAGGAAGATTAAAGGAGAATTAGATGTAGAAGATGAATATATATTTGATGATGATTCTTTAATTTGGGGCGATGTAGCTAGAGCTACTGAAGTTTGGGAGTCAAGTCAGCCTAAAAGATCAATGACATCTTGATTACCAAGTGCTTCAAAAATTGCTTCGTCGTCTTCTTCAGTGCATGAGGTGAATTTAGAAGAATTTGAAGAAGAAGAAGATGTTGAAAGCTAAAAGTCTGCTGATAATGATGGGAGAGAGGATGTTGCACTTGAAAAAGATGGTGAATTTTGAAATAATAGTGTAGTGCTTTGCTTTTATGTGATTAGAATGTAAATGTTATGCATTGATACTTTTGTCTTTGAATTGTATTATACTAAAATTTTAATGTTGAAACTTGTAACTGCAATCTATACTCTGCTTTTTAGATGCTTGTTGTCTTATATTACAATTAGTAAATCTTTTTTCTACAAGCTTTAATTTTTACTTTTGCAAGTAATATTGATCTATTAAAATTGAAATGAGAACTTAAACTATTGATATTTGAGATAATCATTCCTTTTGATAATTGTGAATTAGGGTAGCATTGATTATTTTAATAGAGTTGTTAATTATGATTTTTACATATTTAATTTCAAGGTATTATAAATATTTTTATGATTTTTATGTAATATGAGCTTTGCTTTACTCAGGCGCATGCCTCACTTGTGCACCTTGCGCCTAGGCTCTAGGACTCTTTTGCACCTTAGTGTGCCTTGCACCTTTAACAAATATGATTTTAACACCTTTGGATAGATCATTTAGCTTACCAAATCCTTTCAAGAGCAACTAAATGCAGCAATCTTGAAGTGCTACCTATAAAAACCATGTTTTACTGTAAAGATTAACCCATTCTCATCATGTAAGACTTAGAAATACAATTAACTAATGATAGTCAATATTTATCTGCAACTTCTGCAAAAATATTCCATGGCATAAGACACTGCTATTGTTGGCCATCATTACAGACACAGCAACCATTTTGTGTTGCCTGTTTCTCAATCATGATCT
>JAYJMB010003213.1:3304-14340 GCA_036873735.1 Pouteria campechiana
ATTAATGCCTCTTACTTAGGCAGATTTATACATAAATTCAAAATTCTAAGTGAATGATTAAATAGTAAGAGTAAAAGATTCAAACTCCTTGATCAAGTAGAGATTTGAACTTTCATAGCTCTGGCTGAGTTGTATTTGTTGGAGTTGAACTTTCGAAGGAAGATTTTTTAATGCTCTTCGAATGATTAGCAAAGTTCGAGAAATATTCAATTGGTTTTTTTTTTTTTTTTGCTTCTAAATCTCTCTTTTACAGGTTGAGAGAGATTTTTCCATTTTTGATCTTGGCAGACATTTAAACATTCGAAAACATTTTCCTTTAACTTATCTTTTGTCTAACGTCTGACTTTGCCGCCTTCTGGTATCAGTCTGCTACTTTTGTCACTGACTTTTCCAAACGTTCACTTTTCGTGTCAAGTATTCCGAAGAGACGAGTGAATAGTTGATGTCATGACTGATTTTGGATAATCTGACTTCTTTTCTTCAGATTTTTCAAAGTG
The DNA here is from genome assembly GCA_036873735.1 of Pouteria campechiana. NCBI lineage: Eukaryota > Viridiplantae > Streptophyta > Magnoliopsida > Ericales > Sapotaceae > Pouteria > Pouteria campechiana. Next base: position 3,802 of record JAYJMB010003213.1, read on the forward strand.
ATAATTTTCCTTCTTAGTTGCATTAGTCACTTGTTGAGAGAAGTTTAGATTTTCTAAACTTATATTGCCTTCGAAAAAGCAATCTGAAGCCTTCTTCAAGCATTTCCGAAGCTTCATCAACATCTCTGAAGTATGGTTTAACATTTCCGAAGCATGGTTAATTTCTCCGAAGATTGTCTGAATCTTTTCCGAACCTTGGCTTCAAGTTCTCCGAAGCATGTTGGTTTACTCTGAAGCATTGCTGAATGTTTTCGAAACCTGTCTAGTTGTTTCCGAAGTGTCTTGTAACTTGTCCGAAACATCTATGATTTCTCCAGAGCTTTTCAACTTTCTGCGAAGCATACTGCAACTTATCCGAAGTTTCTTTGTGCTTTTTTCGAAGCATTCTTGATAATTTCGAAGCTCTCTTGATTATTTCCGAAAGGCGTTGCGACTTATCCAAAGCAATCTTGATTATCTCTGAAGCGTACTGTAAGTTCTCCGAAGCTTTAAAAAAGACTCCGAAGTATACTTTAATATTTTCTGAAGTATGCTTGTGACGATTTCCAAAGCTTACAGAGAGGATTCCGAAGTGTGCTAGAACATTTCCGAGGCTTATTGTTTTTACTCACAGACTTGTCTGATGGTTGCTAATTGTCTCTAAAATTTCTCTGCATTCTTTCCGAAGTGAACTGCAGCCACTCCGAAGTTGCATTGTGCCTTGTCCGAAGCTCGTTGAGACATATCCGAACTATATCATGTCAGTTTTTTGAAGCTTCAACCATTTTCTCTGAAATGTTCCAACTATCTCCAAGACTGCGCTGATAGATCTCCGAAGATACATTGAAAATTTTTTGAAGCAATCCAATCTTTTCCAAAGTCCATTAAAGTGATTCTGAAGTTGCTTCTTTCGACTCTAAAGCATATCTTCAGCACTTCAGAAATTCTGTTTTCTTGAATTAAGTATATGTAAAATTTATATACTTAATTTTGAAAGAGCATTTACTTCATATCTTCCTTTTGTCATTATAAAGGTTATTCTCAAGTTGAATGATTTAAACTTTCTACAACATTCTTGAAACTAAGATGTTAGTACCTTAATTTTTCACTCATGTTTTTGCTCATCATCAAAACATATTTGGTTAAAAATGTTCATCATCAAAATCAAGCTAAATAACATGATTCAAAATTTTGAGATTGGATTATTGATTCAAGCCTTCTCCGATAAGAATTCCATCCTCATCAAATGCATTTCTAACTTTAACAGTCATGTTCCCTCGAAGTATATCATGACATTTATATGGGCCTTTAATAATATTCAATAAAATATCAATCAAGTTGAAAAGTGATGCAACATGAATATGATTTTTAATGATAACAACAATTGAAAATTGAAGCTGGAAAGGAAAACAATGCATATAAAAAGTGAAGGAATTTTCTTTCAAAATTAAAGTTTTAAGACCACTAAACCCAAACCACATGTCATTTGCACCATCACAACTTCATCTACATTTTTTAGATACATTTAATCCTTTTTAAATACATTTAATCCAAATTTAGAAAATAATAATGCCATTACCACCTTAAGAAATGAAACAGAAGTATCATTAATATACATAATTACAAGAGAATGATCAACAATAATTTTTTTATCTACCCTTTATTAAATATATCAAGTAACTCGTCAATTATAATAACGAATAATTTATCTCCAAATTCATTAACTATGAAATTGGCAATCTCAACTACAATAACATTTATAACACCTTTTTTAAAATCATATGCAATTAATTGATAGTTCTCTAGAGCATTTGGTAAAGCTATGATTTGTATTTTTTTCCATTGTAATTAGCAAAAAAGTTTAGAAGTTCAACAAAGTTACTTTGCTTAGTACAACTTTCAAATTCATTATAAACATAAAAAGTCAATCCCCAACACAAGAGAAACCAAATGCAATCAACTACCATTGTCAAGCAGCTTTTATACACACTCCAAACTTTATTTGATTACTTAAACATAACAACTCCCATGCTTTGGCCTTGGTTATTCAAATCTTCATATTTTGTTCAAGCTTAGTTATATGTACTATTTGTACCTCGAACATATTTCAATATTCTTCCTTTCTTATTCTAACAAGTAAACCCCTCAGCAACAAACAAATCCTTACTTCCTTACGTTTTAAAAATCAAGCTCAAAAAGATAACAAGACAACTAAAATGCTTTGTTTTGCACTATAATTAATTCCCAAATTTATCAAACTAAAAAGTGAAATTTTCGTGATAACCTTCCAATTTTCTATTGAGAAAAATTACTATAATATGATTGACAAGGTCCTTTTTGCAAATATAATCTACGTATATCATCGTGATCGTTAAGATGAAATCCAAAATTTTAGTCTATAGCCCAAGATCCTACTTGAAAATCATTCAATTAATTGCAACTCAACAATTCTTTAAACAATTTTGTGTATTATCTCAACGTCTAATTTCTTAGGGAAGCAATTATTGAAATAATATTAATTTTCTTTTAACCTATTTAAAAAATGAACCAATGTTTGATTGATTAGTTAATCATCATGATTAGTTAGTCATCACTAAACATACACTTAAAACTTAAATTAACTTGATCCATTATGGTTTTAAACATACCAATTAAAGAGAAAAATTCCAAAGATTATGATAGTCAACTAAATGGACCAAATCATATTCTTAGACATTCTAAATAAAACCACTTGTAAGGAAGCATTTCTAAAATATAACTTGCTCACAAGATAAAGGATAATTTTGACTGATGAATCAAGACTAACTATAAATCCCATTTTACAAAGTAATCTTATAAGTTAAACTGATAATAATAAAATCAATTGACTAAGTGAATCTAAACTATAATTCATAATTGCAATATAATAAAAATATCGATGAATTAGGGTTTGCAAAATATTACTAGGCAAATAAGACAAAACTTACCCAATAATCAAACTATTCAACTATTAAAATATTCTGCAATTCACAACTACTCTTTATTTAACTACTCTTTCATTCTCAAAGGATGAGTCACTCTACTACCCAAATACCAAAGAGAAAAATAAAGAAATAAGATATTAACTGATTAGATGAGAAAAAACTTAGAATTCCCTAAATCAAACAAAAGGAGAAATGAGAATAAAAACTGGATCTAGGGTTTCTCAGATTGAATAATACGATAACTGAATAGCAAATATAAAAATTAGGGTTCCCTGAATCAAATAATAGAAGATAATGAGAACAAAAACTTGATCTAGAACCCCCAAAATTGAATAGTAGAAAATTTGAATAATAAATATACAATTTAAGATTTCCTAGATTAAATAATGACGAAAAATGAGAGCAAAAGCTTGATCTAGAATTCCACACATTAAATAATATAAATAATAGGAGAATTGAACAATAAATATACAATTCGGAATTCAATAATTAAATGCTAGAGGAAAGTGAGAACATAAACTTTATATAGGGTTGTCTAAATTAAATAATAGAGGAATTGGATAGCACATATAAATCTAGGATTCTCTAAATTGAATAATAGGGAAAATGAAAACAAAATTTTGATATAGAGTTCCCCAAATTGAATAATAAGAAAAAATAAGAACAAAAGAATAATTAGGAAAAAAAAGAAGAATTGAATAATGAGAAAATGAGAACAAAAATATAATATAGGGAAAAAAAGGAGATTAAAAAAAACAAATACCTAATGCTATCTCACGTGCAATTCGCAAAGCCTCACAATTAGGCTCCTGCTAGCCATAGTAGGAGAAACTTATAAAAGAGGAAGGTGCAAAGAAGGAATGCCATATGGCACTACAAGATCCAAAAAGTAGTGTTACTACAAATATGTCTAGCATATAGATCTTTATCTAACTGCATCTATCCTCCAAATATTTTGTTTGAGGGGAAGGAATTCTACATAGGGTGTGTTTAGTAATGGGAAAAAATGAGTGGAAAACCTTTTCACCTTTTTCCATCCCTTTTTACACATCTTTTGATGTGATTTGACACTTTTACTACCCTACAATCCTACTTTTCTCATTATTACCTATATTTCTAATCATTATTTCACATCTTTCTATATAAAAAGTCTGCCTTTTTTGTTTTTTATTCACTTTATTTTTAATCATTACCCCCTATAATATCACATTACTCCCTCTTTTTCTTTCACTTTTCCACATTTCCTTTTTCCCCCAATCTTTTCCCCATTCCCAAATGCACTGATAGAATTAAAAAATCATTATGACTTTAGAAGAATTTTGAAAAAAAAAAAAATGTTGCAACAGCAGGGGTAATGAATCTAGCATGCCCAGCATATTCCAGATATATAAGCTACATAGTGCAATGTCACCAACTATGATTGACTTTATCTTCTAATACATCTGTTGAAATGAAGGTAAACAAGAAAATAAAAAAATGAAGTATAGATGATATACAACCACCAACAAGCCATTTTTGAATCATGAACATCCATTCCGAAAGGATGCTTGAATTTAAAAGGAGAAAAACTCATTTTAACAGTTCATAAGTCAAGTATGGCAGATGTGTAGTGAACAATAGGAAGTTATAGGCAGCATGCAGGGACCCCTGCCTGGACAAACACAAAATCAAAGAATGAAAGATACTTGCCTGATGGAATCGATCTCCACAGCTGCATCATCAATGAGAAAACCACAGACCCTCCAACATGGGTCCACAACATAGATTCTGTCAGCAAGAGCTTTCATCCATTTAGATATGTCCTGCTTTGCAAAGCTGCGAGTTATGACCCATGCAACTGGGAGTGCATGTTGTCTCGAGTCGAAAACAAGAAGGGAGAATAGTGGATACTGCAAATTTTGAAGTACAAACCAGAACATAAGATAAGAGGGATTAACATGCAGTTTATAAGCATGTATAAGATGAGCAGGAATGATGGAAATACCTTAAGCTTTTTAATGCCAAATGTTGAATCTGCTGCTAAAAGACTGTGATGGCCAAAACGAATTATTTGCTGCAACTGCCACTCTGTTTGAATTCCCAAAATAAAAGCATCTGTATCCGTTGAATCCTGATAAAAGAATACTGATTTCCTATTGCGCTCAACCCATAAGCGAATGCTAGCTTGATCATCCAGATCCAGTTCATGCGTAGACCGTCTGATAATCATTTCTAGTTTTTGGACATATTGGGATGCAAGGCTATTGACATTGGAATTAGATCCACAGTACCTCTGAACTCCTTCAATGTGTTTTTGCAACACGTTCTCCTCAGGAATGCCTAAATAAATCATGGACATTGTTTGCTGTTGAATCTCATCACAAATATATGGAATTTTCTTTGCACCTGGGCCAATCGCATCTCTGTCAAGTGGCCCATGGCATACAAAACCTGCCTTGTTCACATGGCGCCTGTCATTGTAGATGATCATTGCAACTGATGGGCGAGCATAAAGGCGCTTCACAATGAAATGGCAAGTGCAGCCCCGCATTGACTGTGGTCTGGCAGCACGATTTCTGGTGTTGAGCCTATATCTCCGGCTAGGCAAAATACTCCCACCTTCTCCATAATTCTCAGGGCCAAATGAGCACCAATACCTGAAAATCAGAAACCAATTTAAGATGTCTGACTCGATGAAGAAAAAAGAACACCATAAGGAAGACCCTAAACCATTTACAAATGGGAATTGGTTCCAAGGAACTATTCCTTTGAAATTTCAAAGGAAACTCTATATTTTTTAAGCCAATAAAAAATGACTAGATAAAATCCATTCCGATCATCACACTTAGCATTATCACTTTAGTTAAAACATGCGAAATCATTCTAATCAAGCATCTATGTAGGCTACACCATTTAAAGATGTATAAAATTATGTATAAAATATGAAAATTACTTATATCAATTTATGCATGTTCTCAAATGTCAAAAAACTTTGTAAAATCATGATTTAAATAGGACGAGGACTTTCAAAGGCATGGATGCATGATTATATCCCCATGGGTCCCATAAGAAATTAAACAATTTTGAATAGTGGACATTAGCTCTCAAATGATCTTAATTTTGGGCCTACTTAAGTGTTTTTTTATATAATCATTGGATTACTAAGTAAATAAGTGTTGTTCAGTAAGATGATTGGATTGGATTTTATTTCCATTATCCATAATATTAAAAAATAAAGGGTTCCTTTGAACCATTTCCCTTTACAAATACTCACAGGAAAAGGCTTCAGCCAAATTCTAATTTACATAAGGATAAAGGTTATCAATACACATAAAGGGTATCTGCATACTCTCAAACTATGTGCAACTGTATGTTATGGCCACCACTTCACGCATATTCCATTCAATCATGCATTTAATCCACAATGATGGAAGGCCTTTAAATGTAAAAAAATAACAAGCTCCGCCCAAGATTTCCAAATGACATGGCAGTACATGCAATAACTTGATCAGCCCCCTTCTGAGCAGGTTGGATTCCACACACAAACGGTAATAAGCATAAGCTTCTTCCACAAATTTTGATGAAGCTCTAGTCTCAAACAAATAGAAAAATGAGGAATGAAAAGGAAAAGAAGGGTTCCTGATGTGAAGGACTCACATCCTATACTCAAGATATTCATCACTTTTATAGCTCTTTAAGCTTCCTTTTTCTCTCTTTCTTCCTTTCTCAATATGAAACCGTGTTGGGCATTCTACATTAGTGCATTCTCCAATAATGAATGCATCAACACACTTGTAAGGGATAAGGGCCACATCATCAATGTGGTGTTCATTAGTTCCAAATTTGGTCCAGCTCAGATCAACAGAAGAGAATTCTTCACCGGATGGATATTGAACTGGAATATCATCTATGCAATCTTTTATCTCCATCTGATGCATTAACTTTCAAACCACGCTACTCAGACATCTGCCAGCAATTCCTGCAACACTAGTAATACTAGATTAGTTAATGGAGAAAATAAAATTAAGATATAAAATAACATGAGATGGTTAAATAATCAGATTTTGAAAGAAAATGCAATAATAACATCAAAGACAAAATCAACATCAGGAAATTTCTTAGAAAAACATTACACAAATCCAGGCAGATATTTGATGTCTGGTATCAGAATGGATCAGTGGATGGCACAGTCCAAAAGACTGGTCTATGTATACTAAAACATTGAGCCTGAATATTTTAGCTGGATAGTTCTATATCCAAGACATTATTCACATGAATCACATGGCCAGAGAATCCCATCAAGATAACCACTAATAATTTCTACTCATACAATTTACAAGAAATAATAGAGACCATCTAGCAGTCTCCCAATGGACATTCTAAAAATTAAAAATGCCTCAGATTGGAATAGTCCTGGCAGTCCAGTAAGTAAGAAAAAAAAAATCACAGTTCTGATAGGAGATAGAGGACCATTCTCTTTTTAACCAAAACAGTGCAAGAAAGAAGCACATTATATTATTTTATGGCATCAGATTTTCAAAGACATGGAAAGGAAATTTTTCAGATAGATAGGTGAAAAAATGCCTTGAGCCAACTCTCTGTTTTCTTCATCAACCAAAAAAAAAGGAAAAAATGACATATTTTAGAGACAAAAAGCAAAAACACCCTTGAAAAACCACTTCTGCACAAAAAAGTGTGGAGAGTTGCTAAATATAAAATGGGGCCATGCATTTATTCTATGGCAAAGAGGATTCCAACCACAACCACAATTTTTCAAAAACACTCTGTTTAGTAATAAGGAAAAGAAGGTGGAAAACTTTTCCACCCTTTTCCATCCCTTTTTACACAACTTTTGATATGACTTGACATCTCAACTACCTAACAACCATCCTTTTCCCCAGTATTACCTATATTTTTAAATATTATTTCTCAACTTTTCATACAAAAAGCCCACATATTTTGTCCTTATTCACTTTATTTCTAATTGTTACCCTCTATCACATCACATCACTCCCTCTTTTTTCCCTCACTTTTCCATTTTCCTTTTTTTTTTCCCCACCTCTTTTCCCTATTCCCAAACAGACAATAAATTTCCAATAGTGTCACTTAGACTGGCTAATCTACATGAGCATGCACATGTGCTGTATAAGTTACAATTCTGTTGTTTTATATTGCTCAAGGTAACAACCAAATCAAACCCTACCTCTCAGAATAAGGATCTTCATCCAATTCCAAACCTGACATAAAAGATGAGATCAGACACTTGAATTCAGGTTACCCCATGTTGGACCGCTAATATCACCAGATAGTGAACTCATCTAACAGCATTGATTTCTCATTTCCACTTCAATTCTTGATTGGAATGACATTTTGAATGGAGTAACCATCCAATAATCCACATAGCCACAATGACAACCAAATCAACCAATATTTTTTAAAATTGTTTGGCAATTGGACTAGCAGAATTGTTATGCATGTATTATAGAGTGCAGAGTGAATCTGAAGATTCATTCGCATTTTATTCAAGTGAAGTAGATGCCTGAAGAATAATAATGAGGATGACTTAACATTGGCAAACTTGTTAAAAGTGCAGTAGCTGCCTAGCTGGTACATTTGTAGCCAGCTTGGCATTCACTTAGTAGGCCAAACAATCCCTCTCCAGGTGAATTTGTCAACATCTTGGCAAATTAGGTAAGTTTCCCAAATTTTAACTGCAAAAATCAGACATTTTCATAGCCTAATTTGCTCTTTTTCCTCTTCTTCCTCACTGTCGCTACAGCAGCAGTTGGCACACTTATCCGCAAGGGCTCTCAAGAGCGAATTTTAGTATACACCTACATAGGTTTAGAATTATTGCAGTATACCACCTATACACTTCTTTTTGCTAACAAACCATATAACTTTCTAATGTAATTGCAGCAATGCCTATGGTGTTGCAGGCCGTTGAACTAGAGGTGTAAATCTGTTCAGGTTGACACGGTTGTGGTCAACCCAACCCTATTTGTAATAATCCTAATCTCAACCCTAACTCTAAACCTATTTTCAAAACCTGAACCCAACACTAAGAAAATCGAGTTTGTTCAGGTTGGTGATGAGTTGGAAAAAAATAAAGAAAGAAACAGAGCTAGTAGTCAGCAGTTTTCAATAATTCAAGCCATATCATCATTATCAAAAGTTGTTTCCCAAGTAGAGTCAGCAGCATGAATTCCTTTGCGCATGGATTCTTTTGCACCATTCTCGACTTCAAGCCATATATGCATGTAAAATTTCACTTCAGCTGGATATTCATATATGTTCCCTGACAAAGGAAATGCAGATTGCAGCTGCGGATGAGCGCCCATTGACTAGATAAAGTTTATAAGCGTCCATTGATTAGATAAAGTTTATGTCATCCGATCATGATGTCTATTGCCTTGGCTGAACATTATTTCTACAAAGTCGAAGGATCACCTAAGCCCAACTATTTTGATTTCACAATGCTGCTCATCGCCGCCAAATAAGAAAGAACTCCACAGGACATCAACTGGAATCCAAATTAATGGGACCTCGTATAAAAAAAAAAAAAAAAAACAAAATGATGAAGAATAATGTATACGGTGAACCTGTATGCGACGGAGTGAGTGAAGACTCTCTGCTGCAGATGCCGATGGCGAGACTGGAGCGGCTAGAGGTCCCTGGATTTGGTGGGTTTTGAAAGGCAGAGAAGTTGGTTTTGGCGAATTTTCGAAGGCGAAGGCCAAGGAACTTGTGGTTTTAGAGGATTTTCCGAAGGGTGGCGGATTCTTCTTCTGAATGGGTGAGTTTTGGGCAGAGAAGGGGATGCTGGAGCAGGTGGCAGCAGCAGGTCGAAATCGTAGCTAGCTGCCGGCTAGGGCAAGAAACGACGAGGGGCTGGGGATTGGAAGCAAAGGGCGAAATGGAGGGGAAGGCAGAATAGTAATGTCAGCGAGCAAGCGTCATTTGTGAGCTGGGCTTTAACAAGTTTGGAGCTCTTTATTTTGTACAGGAGTTGTCCGGGATAAGCGGTCTATTTGTTAAAAGCAGTGGGGTTTGTTTGGCTACTTGAAAATTTTCTGGGCCGGTTTGAGTTGTACAGGAATGGAAAGGAAGATAAAGAAACGATGTTATTAAAATCATAAAGTGAATAAAGTTAAAAATAAAATAAATTATATTATAATAATTAAAAATATATAAGTAATGATAAAAATATATAAAGAATGGTTGGAAAGAATATATGTCAAATCAATATTTTCTGATGTAGGAATATCTTAGTTGTTTAACAATATCTAATATATTTCTAAAAATAATTCATTGATGTACCAACAGAGAAATAATATTATGCCAAATATACATTCCTCAAACAAAATCATTATTTTTCTCACTCCTAGTGGATCCGGATTAATCTGGAGAATCCAGCCCAAACTATTCCCAGATAAAGGTTTTGATCCTTCTAACATATTAAACCCTTGTGTTTGAATTAAAAGTGATAGTAATTCTAAAACATGTTTATCAAATAAACTAACAGAATAATTTGAGAAACTATTAAAATAAATTGCTCCTACATGAAGCGAAGTTTGGACTATGCCAAGTATAGAATCTATAAATTTGTAATGTCTAT
>JAYJMB010003215.1:0-14339 GCA_036873735.1 Pouteria campechiana
GATCGACCCTTGCATAAGCACACTAGACTATACATCGACCGTGCACTTGCGAGGTATTAAATTTGAGCCATCAGGACTAAAGAGGTTGGGAGAGAAATATGAAGAGCCTCAGTTAGTCAAGAAAATATTAAGATCTCTACCTAGATTTTGGATGCTAAGGTAACTGCTATACAGGAAGCAAATGATCTAAGTCAAACAAAAGTAGAAGAAATCATGGGATCACTTATGACCCATGAAGTTTTAATGAAACAAAAGGTTCCAGATGAATTAAAAGGTAAGAAGATCACTCTAAAAGCTAAATCATAAAATGAAGAATCTTTAGAAGAAAACTCAGCTAGTGAAGATGATGAGGAAATGAAAATGATAACCAGAAGATTCAGAAATATGATTAAAAAGAAGAAATTTAGAAACAACTTCAAAATCCAAAATAAGATTAAGGAAAAGAAGAAAGAGATTCCAATATGTTACAACTGCAACAAATCTGGACACATGAGATTTGATTGTCTAGAACCAAACAAAAAGTAAGGAGATAAAAAGAAAAGGTGTAATTCTTACTTTGATAAAAAGAATACTTCTAACAATAAAAAATTTAAAAATAAGAAGAAAGCAATAGTTGCATGGGAAATGTTGGAAAACATGATTAAAGAAAGTTCAACTAAAGCAGAAGAAGAAAATGAAGTTCAATTAAGCTCACTCAACCCCAAAGAAAAGGATGAGGAGGAGCATCATATAGGAATAAGCTTCATAGCCATTCTTGAAGATGAGGTAAATTCAAAAACTGAAACTTCTATTTTAGAAGAATTACTAGATGAATTATACTCAGATTTAAAAATTTAAAAGCTAAACATAAAGAAACTAAAAGAGAATTAGAAAAGACAATCTATGAATGTTCTAAGATAAAATAAGAAAATAATCAACTCAAAACCAACATTAACATAGAACTTGAGAAAACAAAAGCAAAAAATCATGCTCTTAGAAAAACATTAACTTCTACACTATTTAAACTAAAAATAAAGAAAAGCAAAAAAAACCAAAGAAAGAAAATTTTCAATCTTGGAAAAAAATTAGAACCCAAATAAAACCAAATTTGGGTACCAAAAACTATTGCTGACAGAACAAATACATCAATATCAATAGATAATTATTTAAAAGCATCTAAAAAGTAATGGGTACCAAAATATTATGCTACTAACCCACCTAGACCCATTCCTAAATGGTTACCAAAAATTATAACTTGATTTTATTATTACAGGTGTGCTTGAGAGCCATAAGAAGTAGTAAATGATATATTGATAGTAGTTGCTCAAGACACATAACAGAAGAGAAGGAGCTGTTCACAGAATTAAAGGCTAAAAATGGAGGAACAGTTACCTTTAGAGATAATGAAAAAGGCAGAGTGGTTGAGATTGATAAGATTAGCCAACCTCCCTCCATTACTATTTTAAATGTTTTATTGTAGAAGGATTAAAGCACAATCTACTAAGCGTTAGTTAATTTTATGATAATGGATACAAGGTTACGTTTAAATCTCATATATGTTCTGTAATAGATAGTTCAAATTCAGTTATAGTACTTGGTAAAAAATGTGAAAATGTGTACTTAGTAGATTTAAATGATATCCAGGCAAAATCTCTTGTTGCAAATAATGAAGAATCTCTATTGTGGCATAGAAGACTAGGACATGCCAACAAATTCATGATTGAAAAACTATATAACAAATATCTTGTAGTTGGCTTACCCAAATTGAAATTTGACTAAAATGAATTATGTGATGTTTGCTTGAAAGGAAAACAAGTTAGAGAATCATTCAAATCTAAGAAAGAAGTATACACAACAAAACCACTTCAATTGCTACACATGGATGAAACATTATGCATATGTCATTATAGATGACTATTCTAGATTCACCTAGGTAACATTTCTTACTTGTAAAGATGAGACTTTTTCATTCTTTGAAACATTTACTAAACGTATACAGAATGAACAAAATTCTGATATAGTAGCCATAAGAAGTGATCATGGCGGAGAATTTGAAAACCAAAAATTCACTGCTTTCTATGAAGGCAATGGAATTTTACACACATTTTTTGCACCAAGAATACCTTAATAAAATGGAGTAGTTGAAAGGAAAAATAGATCCTTGCAAGAGATGGCAATGAAAATGTTGAGTGAATATGACTTACCTCAATACTTTTGGGCTGAAGCAATGAATACTTCATGCTACATCATTAATAGAAATTATACTAGATCTATACTCAACAAAAATCAATATGAATTATATTATGGTAGAAAACCAAGCATCTCTCATTTCCACATCGTTGCAAATTTTTTATTCTAAATAATAGAAAAGAAAACCGTGGCAAATTTAATAGCAAATCTGATGAAGGCATTTTTCTTGGTTATTCCATTGTTAGCAAAGCATTTAAAGTCTACAACTTGAAAAACAAGACTGTAGAGGAGTCCATTCATGTAAAATTTAATGAAAGTACTAACCCCTCTAGAAAGATGAGTGATTTTGATGATGAGACAGAAGAAGCTACCACTTCTATTGAAAAATTAAAAATACAAGATGAAGACAAAGATTCTTTATAAACAAAAACACATAAAGATGAAGAAGAACAAGATAATGGACAACCCATCAATGAGGTAAATGATGAAGGTAATAAACTCTTCAAAAAGATTGAAAATTCATGGATGATCATCTTGAAAATCAAGTAATTGGTAATGTTTATGATAAAGTAAGAACTAGATCTTCATATCATAAAGCATGTGGTAACTTTGCTTTTATTTCAAAATGGACCAACTTGTATAGATGAAGCTTTAGAAGATGAACATTGGATAATAGCCATGCAAGCGGAGTTAGATCAATTCAAACATAATGATGTATGGAAACTTGTTCCAAGACCTAATTATCAATCAGTAATAGGAACTAAATGGGTTTTTAGGAACAAATTAGATGAATCTAGAATAGTAACAAGAAATAAAACAATACTAGTAGTAAAAGGATACTATCAAGAGGAAGGAATAGACTTTGAAGAATCATATGCTTCTGTTGCTAGAACTAAAACTATTAGAATATTATTAGCATTTACATCCTTCATTAACTTCAAGCCTTATCCATTAGAGATTTTCCATCTCCAGACCTTTGGAGAACTCTTTTCTACTTCCTAAGTCAAGAATTTCATCTGTTACTGCAATGGAAAGAACAAAAAGAGCTACCAAGCGAGCAAAAGTCTCTGATTCTGAAGAAAGAAGAATGACAAAGGAAGAAACACCAAGAAAAAGGAGAAGAACAAAAGATTATGTTCTTAAGGTAATCTTCAATAGAAACTCCTTTGCTTATAATTAGTTTTGTAAATAGTTTGAAGGTAGAAAGATAGTAAAAGGAAGAACATTTTATTTTTAAGCATTTGGAGAGAATGGGCTGAATCTTGCAGTAACAAATTGGATCATATTCCATGGATGGGAAAGTTTCATGGACTACAAGGATAAGTCATACACTAGACTAGTTCAGGTCCTTTCTGCCAATTTCAACTACAACACCAGGAAGTCTTGGATAGGAAAGATAAAGATAGATCTATCTTTAGAGAATATTAGAAATATTCTTTAATATTCTTGAGATAAAAAATCAAGAGATTAATTGGCAATCAAATAGAACTAGTCTATTTTTTGATTTAGTTGAAGTAGAAATCAAAGAAAGTGCAACCTACTTACATGTTAGCCATCTTAATTTGGATCTTAAGTTATCTTATATGTTAATTTATAACAACATGTATCCCAAGATAGGAGGCACTGATCAAATTTTCAAGAAAAAAGCCAAGATCTTGTGGGCATTAAAGCATAAGAAGAAATTAGATTTGGCTCAAATAATAGCTGATCAGTTTTACTTGGTAAATATTTCCACCAAGTATTACCTACCTTACGGGATGGTCATGAGCATGATCATGAAAACAACAAATGTGGACCTCTCCAAGGAAGATGGAGAAGACTACATAGCAAGAGAAGAAATTAACAAAGAAACAGTGAAGAGAATTGGCTTCAAGCTGACTCCACAAGGGTGGATCTCCCAAAAGCCAAGGAAAGAAGAATAGATAAATAGAACAAAAATTGGAGAAGAAGGAAGAAGGCAAGAAACTGTGGAAGAGCCAACAAGAGAGGAAGTCACAAAAAGGAATGAGGAATAAATAGAAATATATGATAGAGAAGAGAGTATAGCAGCTGTAGCCTCTGGACCATCTCAAACTCAACCTCAATCCTTCATTCCTCCACCTCAATCATCCATTCCTCCACCAACACCAACCACTTCAATTCCCACTTCACAACAAATTCCATAGCACCTAGAGGAGAGATTATTCATGATGGAACACTTTATGCAAACCTTAGCTCTCTAGATGAATAAATTGGATCATAACCTTTCCACTGCCATGTCTTCTATGATCCTAAGAGCTGATAAGATTGACCAGCGACTAGATTCTTTACAAGCTCTAGCAGAATCATTCAAAGGTCAAACCTATCATTCCCATTTGACTCCACAAACCCACTTCTCTCCACCTCCAACTCATTTTTCTTCACCTCCACATCATTTCTCTCCACCCAGACCAAACTCTCCACTTACAGTGATGTCTTCCCCCTCACTGTCTCCACATGCATCATCCCCCAAAATTCCGGAGGTTGCTCAACTTGTGAGCCAACCTACTGACATCATCTCCTCCACTCCTCCAATATAGCCATCATCATCAGTTACAATAAATGGAGCCCCATCATTGCCAAAGGATTATCTTACCAATCCTCAAAGGACTATTGTTAGACATGGGAAGTATCCCATCATAATGCCTTTACCTAGAGTTTATTTTCTTCCTTTAGGACCATCCATCCCTTTGGACTAGACTTGGATGGCTCTCATTTGATCAGGAGAAGTAATGCCTGAACGAATTAAAAAAATTCCACTAGAATGAGACAACCCTCTAAATCATCCACCAAATTTCAGATCTCCTCTAGAATGTTTATATCCTCCCTCTTCACCAAAAACCCCTCTACATCCTCCTCAAAAATCAAAAGAAGAAAATTGGGACATTCCTCTTTGCATCTATCATTCAATCAGACTCACATATTTTGAATTCTTTGCTCAAACAAAAATAAACTCTGACATTGCAAGAATGTTCATAGCTCATAATCTTTTCATTCATCCTTCTGCACTTCCATTTCCACAAATCATGGATCAGAATACACTTTCCAGAGTCATGTTGATCCCTGATCCCCCTTTCACACCCAAGGATCATGAAATCAATATTCCTCAGTTAATATCCTTTCAAGATTCATACACTGAGAAGCTTCTTCAAATGCTTCCAGCATCAAGATCTACTAGAACAGTGTTTCCATCTCCCTTAGGACCCTTCAATAACATCTTAATAACTGAGGAAGAACACACGTTGTATTCTACAGCAAATTTGCAAACTATTGCTGATAATCTTCCACTCCCTTATTCTCAGCTTGCTGATCCATCTATTTCTCAGAAAATATGGATCAATTCTTCAAAACCACCACCCACTCCAAAACCCAAAACATCACTCCCTCCAAAGAAAGCTAGAAAACCAACCCAAAAACTACCTCCAAAGCCAAGGACAACCAGAAAACCTCCTGCTATCCCAAAACCATAATCGCCACCAAAACCATCACTTTCTACTCCCTCATCTCAGCCATCCAATTCCAAACCTAAGAGGAAGCCTAGAATCTCTCTTCCCAAAGAACACAAAAAGGCCCCTCTTGAAAGGAAAACCATGTACTATCAGGAATACACTACAAGGATGAATGCCAACACAGAAAACATCTTAAAAGGACTTCATTCAGTCTTTCCTAAACTTCTTGACCCAGAATTTCAAAACCACATTGATTTCATCCATGTTCATAGCTATGGAACAACTGTATATACTCATGAACCCCCCCACTGCAATTCTAAAAGATCCCACTTTCTTTCTTTCTTTCTCTTCCTCCTAAGAAAATAGCTTCTAAACCCAAGTCATCTCCCACAAAACCTTCATCCTCCACGACTATAGAAACTCCCACTCTCTCATCTGATAATCCACATTTCTTCCATCTCACATACACCAGAAAAAAGAATTGACTGCTATGCTTAAAACTCACATCTTCTTATTCTAACTTCAGTCATCTCTTATGTGTTATCTCTGAGTATTAAATGTCTTTTCTATTATATTGTTGAATCTCTGCTATGTAATTTTTTTTAACTTTTACTATATAATTTTTTGTTGTACAAAGTTCTATCTCAATGATATAATTATTTTCTCTTTACTGCATTCTTTTTTATAATGATAAGAAGGGGAAGAAATTTAGAAGAAAAAGTAAGAAAGAATATGAAGTTTTTAGAGCACATACTCAAGGGGAGCTCACTCATGCAGGGGGAGCCCCACTAAGATGTGTGCTGGACACATTGCATATTCTGAGATTTTTTTTCAAAGGTTATCACTCAAATGTTTTGTCATCATTGATAAGTTTAACTCCTTTACTAAGCTTGATTTTGATGACGAATGAGATTAAATAACTTAGTTATGATGATGAATAAACAAGTGAGTGAAGAATAAAGGTACTAATAAATCACTTTCTAAGTGTTGCTGTATTAGTATCAAAAATAGATTAAGTATTAAAGGAATGCTCAAATTAAAATAATTCAAAAGGCATGTGAAAGCATTTCAGAACTTGTTTTTAAGTTAAGGATGGAAAGATCAAAGGTTAGGAAGAAAACAGACTTAATAAGAAGCAATCAGATGCAACTCAGAACCAAATCAGAAGTAACCCAGAACTTCTTTAGAAGCAAAATTGAAAATTAGAAGAACCACAAAAGAAGCATAGAAGATGAGTTAGCTGTACAGAAATGCAACAAAAGTAGCATTACTAAGCATAGAAGCAAATCAGAAGTGATATTAAGATGCACAAAAGTAAATCAAAAACAACATAACAATGCACAGAAGCAACTCAAAAACAACATAACAATGCACAGAAGCAACTCAAAAGGATTATTCTACTATACAGAAGTAACTCAGAAGCGACACATGAATACCTAGAAGCAATTAAGAAGGAACTTTGATCATATAGAAGCAACTCAGAAGGAAATTCAAGTGATCAGAACTGTATTAGAAGATTTTTCTTTAAGTAATAGAAGCAACACAGAAGCAAAAAGCATTACGTAGAAGTAATGAAGAATTTGTCAAAACACACAGAAGTAGTGTAGAATCGAGTCAAAAGAAATATCAGAGACGTGATCGATTCAATATGATTTCAAAAAGAGATACAGAAGTAAGGATCAAGCTTCATAAGTCAACAAGAAGATACATAGAAGTTATTCAAAAGACACATAGATGACTGTTGAAGAATAAGGCAATGGATAGAAATACTAAAGAGGAAACTGCCAAAAATTTGCTAACTACAGAAGTACCACAGAACAACTTCAGAAGTATTGTTAAGGCATAAACTGAAGCATAGAAGTTTTGAGCACTCTACTCAAAATCTCTAAATTCCGACAATGCACAGAAGTCATCACCAAACCTTCCTAACTTGTTTGAAAATGATGCCAAAGGTTGCAATGACTAAAAATTCAAATCCTATATAAAGAGGATTAAGAAAATAACTACAATAATGAAGAGATTACACTAAAAATCATTGTGTTGATTAAGAGAAAAGCATTCACAACTTTTCATCATTCAACTCCATCTGCTATGTTATTGCCAAAGCTTTTGGAATCTTTAACATCAGATCTGCATCAACTTCAAAATAAGTTTAAATCTGATCTCATTGCTTACTTTACTCTTTCATTTAAGCTTTAGCTTTCACACATATTAGCCTAAAATATGAAGCATTGTTATTTTACATTTTACATTGGAAAACTAGTGAGTTGGTTGGTAAGCTCTATAAACCAACTATTTTTAGAGTTTCTGATGAACTTGGAAAACCAGTAAGTTAGTTGGTAAGCATGAAAACGAATGTATAAAGAGCTTTTGGTGAACGTGAAAAATCAGTGAGTTGTTGGTGAGTTTGCAAAACCAATAAGTGTTATAGTGAAACCTGAGTTTAGTAAAAGAGACTGACTCAGAGAAGTGGAGTAGGAACCTAGGAAGGGCTGAACCACTATAAAAATATTGTGTATGTGTTGCAAGTTATTTTCTTTCTCATTTTAAGCACACATAGTTATTTATTGGCCAAAATTTTTAGAATCTCAATTCACCCCCGCTCTTGAGCTACCAGTCAATAAGGGACCAACACTTAGATGATCTTGCACAGAGCAACCATCTCATTCATTTACAAAACAATTTCACTAATGCATATCAAGCCAACTAATTAATCTTTGAGATGTTCCTATACCCTTCATGTGTATCACTGCACTTGAGCATTAATCATAAAATTATCTAGGTTACTTTCATCTTTAGACATTCCCTAATCATATATTTCATATCTTACATATATTG
Organism: Pouteria campechiana; assembly: GCA_036873735.1. Classification (NCBI taxonomy): domain Eukaryota; kingdom Viridiplantae; phylum Streptophyta; class Magnoliopsida; order Ericales; family Sapotaceae; genus Pouteria; species Pouteria campechiana. The sequence goes on from JAYJMB010003215.1 coordinate 8,475, forward strand.
TCTTAATACTTCCTCTTTCATAGCCAAAGTCTAGCTACCATGGATTCATTTATTACATCATCTTCTTCATGGAAGCATTTCCTCAAGCATGCCATAGGCACTAACTAATTCATGATTTATCAATAAGGGTTTTCAAGAAACCTTCACTTCTTACAACATGTATCTTGTATACAAAGTAATTAACCCATCATCAATCATAAAAATAGACAATCAAGGCCTTAATTTCATTATTTCATTATTTAAACACATTATACTCAAAACCCCTTTTTATCATCCACCTAAGCCTAGGTTTCAGAAATCAATTTCTCATTCTCAAACAGTCCCAAAACTTCATAATTAATGAATCAAATCTTTTTTCCCATGCCAATTATGTCTAAACATGATGTTTCCCCAAATTTTAGTAATTACAAACCTACCAAAACATAATTCTTGATTTCTCATGTTAACTTGTTACAAAATGTTGTAATTAACTAATTATAATCATTTTCCCTATGAAATCTATAGCAATTTATCTCATTTCCTCCCTCAAAACCACTTTTCATGGGTGGGTAGAAACCCTAGCAAAGCAAAAACATCAATTTAAACAAAAACAAAGGGGTTTACCTTCAATCCATGCATGGCTCCCTCTCTGACACACAAATCCAGCCTCAACTTTGCGAGAACCCATCATGAATCTCAGAATAATAAAATTTCCATCCTTTGTCATCTTCCAATCAACTTGAACTAGAGTATGATGGCAAGAATCATGGGTTTCATGTATAAATCTAGCTTTTCCCTCACTAAATTCATGAAAAGCTTTGTTAAACAGGGTGCAAGACATAGGGTTTGGGCATAGGAAAAAGCAGAATGGCATAGGGGAAGAAACAGAATATGTTAGGTTAAAAAATTCGGACCTCCTTTTTATAACATTGACCGGCGCCCACCCCTCTACCCACTACTCATGCTTCTATCTGCTTCAGCGTCGCTAGCACCCAGTCTGCTATCGCGGTGCTAGTCCTGCTGGCCCTTTTTGCTTCATATTTTTCCACCTTATTTCAATAACATTTCTTTCTACTTTGATTCCATATTTCTCTAATCTTTTTCCATAATATTTTTCACATAAATATGGCCTTAAAACACATTATGAATCCTCTCAAATAAATTGAAATAATCTTATTACACTTAATCCAACACCTACATGTCATTCCAAATAGATCCTTTAAGAAAATCTTTCAAAATTGGCCTGATCTTTATCACCCCAAAGTAAACCATAATGTACTCAATTATAAAATCACCAAAAATAACACCCCGGGTGTTACATAGAATTACTAAGGAAGATAGCTTTATCAATTTTTAGATTAAACTTCCTATAATTATCCTTCCCATTGTTTAGTACATAGCATAGGCAACCAAAGAAATCAAAATAAGAGATGTTGGGTTTTCTTCCTTTCCAAAGCTTATAAGGAGTTTTCTTCAAAATTACTCTAATGGTAACTCTATTTAGCATATGGCGAGCTATGCTAACTGATTCTCCTTAAAAAATTTTGGATAATTTGCTCTCATTCAATATGGTTCTTGTCATTTCCTAAATTGTCCTATTTTTTCTTTTCACAACACTATTTTGTTGAGGAGTTCTAGTTGGTGAGAACCTATGGAGAATTCCTTTTTCCTCACAATAGTCAATAAATTTTTTGTTTCCAAATCACCACCATGGTCACTTTGAATAGAGATAATTGACATCTGGTTCTCATTTTGTACAAGCTTTGAAAAAGTAGAGAACATAAAAAATGCTTCATCTTTGCTAACTAATAGGATTACCCATGCGAACCTAGAGTACTCATCTACCATGACATACATATATCTTTTCCCTCATAGGCTAATAATATTTGATGGTCCAAATATATCCATGTGTAATAACTCTAGTGCTCTAGATGTGGACACTTCATTCTTGCGAGAAAAGGATGCTTTGGTCTATTTTGAGATTTGATAAGCTTTATAGATTTGATTATTGTCATATTTCAGCTTGAGCAGACCATTTACAAGGTTTTTCTTCCACAAAGATTTGATATTGGACATATTGATGTATCCTATTCTCTTGTGCTACAACCATGGGTCATCATTAATAGTAATTAGGCATTTTCCTACAGTTTCATCTAGATGAACTAGATATATATTTCTATGCTTCTTTCCACTAAACAATAAGCGATCATCTACATCGAATACATTACATGTGGATTATTCAAACACAACTTTGTGACCTCTGTCACATAATTGGCTAATCCTTAGTAAGTTGTGCTTGAGTCCATTTACATATAATACATCCTCTATGTATGCATTGAATAAATTATAAATTTTACCTATACCCTTGATAAAGCCTTTGTCATTGTTGCCAAATGCAACAGTCCCTCAATTTATTGGTTTCAGCTCCTTGAAGAGGTTCTTGTTCCTAGTCATGTGTCTTGAGCATCCATTATCCATGAACAAGGAATTTCCAAATGTTGCTTTAAAACTCACATGCAATCACAAAATAAATATTCTTTTTACCTCTCTAGTACCCAAGTAGTGGGTTCAATTATGTTAGTGAATCTCTGTATGTGAGAAGATTATGCATAGTTCTTGGGTCTTCATTTTAATCTTGCACCTTTTTCTTGCATCTTCCTTGCATGGAAAACATATACCTTGTGTCATTCTCTATTGTAAAAATGACATGTGTTGGAAATTTTACTAAATGCATTGTATGTTACTAGTTTTCTGACCCATGAATGGCCTATGAACCTTCTAATGTTGGGACAATTCCCTCTCTCTTCAGTGAGGTTCATAGCTTTGGTCCACTCACTAAATTTTGTATTTTCATGTGGTTCTTCACCACTCGATCATTGACATCCAAGTCCTCTTTTACTATTTTGTCCAGTCATGCACAAAAACTTGGTCACTGATTCTCCTAGGTTGGAGAATTTGTTCCACATATTGTTTAATATTTTTATCTCCTTTTTTAGGTTTCCTACTTCTTTTTGCAAAGATAGATTCCTTTCTGCTAGAATGGCATTTACTTTGACAGTAGTGTTAAAGTATCTCTTATTTTTTGATGAATTTTTGTCCAAGAATTTCAAACTCACTGAAGAGACAATTACATGATTATTGTAGCTCATCAAGCCCATTGCATTTTATACAGCCATTGATGTGTTAGGCCTGTTCAAATTGTGGCTCAAGAGGGGGGTGAATTGAGCCTTTAAAATTTTTGGCCAAGATAAAGATTAAAGTACTAAAAAGATGAAAAACTGACCACACAACACAACACAATGGTATTTTTATTATAGTTCGGCATAACACAACGCCTACTCCACTCTTTGAATCAGACTCACTTGCTACACTCAAGTTCCACTAATCACCTGTTGGTTTTACAAACTCACCAACAACTTTTTATTTGTTGGTTTCCAAGCTTACCAACAAACTTATACAAATGTTGGGTTCCAAGCTTTGGTTTCCCAACTAACCAACAAACTTATATACACTCAGCAAGCCCCTTGCTTGCTGTCTCAAATAATGAATGATCTACAATAAAATTGCCTCATACATAGGCTAATTTGTATAGAAATAAAAATGCAATATAAATAAATGTTTACAATAAACACAAAAATATTGAAATTTGAAAAGTTATTGTAGAGTATGTTCTTTGAATGAAGATAGCATTTATGCAATAGAGTTGGAAGAAAAACACTAATGTCTGTGTAAATGATTTGAAAGCTCTTTCAAAAAAATTTTAACTTATGGAATGACCTCCCTTTATTTCTTTTAAATTGGGATTCAAAATCTGCCCATTGGAGAAGAAGCCGTTCGTTAAATGTGAGCGATTCATCAAGATTCTTTGTCCATTAAAGTGTTCTTGCGGGTTCTCATTGTCTGAAGTTATAATTTTGGACTGAATGAATCGATTAACCTGCAATAGACTTCACTCTACTTTGTTTGAAAAGGGTTTCTATGTTTGAGGTTAAGATTTCAAACTAAGAAGTGGCATGAAATGATTTCGCTGCATGAATGAACTCTGGCTTCGTCCAAAGATGACTTGGTAGTGTCTAAAGTTAAATTTTGGTTCTGCAGACTAACTAACCCTGCAATAGCAATGTTCAAAGCTTGGAGGTGTGATTTTCAGATTAAGACGTTTGGGACATATTGGACTAACTTTAGCAATGTACAAAATTGGCATTGAACTTATAGAGTCTTGACTTTATACTTTATCAGTGTTTGAACTTGGCTTTGCGTTTGAACCTGTCTTCACAATGTCCAAACCTTTGCTTAAGTCTGGAATTTGGCTTCACTTTATCTTAATGACATTTTTCTTCTTTTGAAATATGTTTTTGAAGTCGTGTTTATGTTTGAACTTAGGACTCAAGCTAATTGGTTTCAACAACAATTGAGAACGCATGTAAAGTGACTTTGAAGCTTGCACATGATGCTTGTCAAACTCTTTGAGTATTTACGTTTTTTTCTTAGAATCTTATGGATCTTGTTCTCTGATATTATATGTGCATTGTCCACTTTAGTTATTTTCTTGACATATTATTTATTACTGCACACTTGAAAATAACAATTAATAGCTTAACCATTCACTTACATGATTTTGGTCATCATCAAAACTTGGTTGGTTAAAGATATTCATCAACAAAATCAATCCAAGTAAAGGAGGTTTAGTTTAAAAATCTTATCTTTTTTGATGTTGATAAAAATTTGAGTGAAATAACTTTCAAGAATAATAATTCATGTAATTAAAAAGAAATATGGTAACTAAACAGAGATATATTCATTCATAACAAAGTACACATAGCTCCCCCTTACAACCTGCATATGATTTTATTAAGTATACAATCTCGATAGGTAATCTTATAACTAGCAGATTGTTTTTAATTTTCTTCCTCTTTTTATTAGACAATTAGTTAGATATAATTTCTCCCCTTAAATGAGTGCGCTTGATTATAATTTATTTAAATAGATAATTTCTCCTCCTTTTATCATTATCAAAAAGGGGTGAGGGAAAGAAAATAAATATAACACAGAATGCAATAAGGATAAAATATTCAGAAGTAACATAAAAGATATTTTATTGCATTTTAGTACAAACAAAGTTACAAGCAAAGCTATTTCAGTGTAAATAGATTAACAATGAAAACAATTTGAGTTCAATGAAATTAAAACAGAGGTACAGTTAGGTTGTGAGAAGTGCAGCATAAATGGGGTGGATGGAAGAAATGGATAGGGTAGAAAGATTGGGGTGGATCTTGATTATGATCTATTAAAAAAAGTTTGGAATCATGCATAGGCATGCGTCCACTACTCTTAGGAAGGTCACATCAGAGGAGCCAAAGTTTCGGAGGAAGAAGGGACGATGCTGTTGCAACTTTTGCTCTTCTTTTCTCCTTCCTCTATATTGGCCTCCAAATATGGTTGAGTTAAGCTTTGGGCCATTTGGCTTATATTATGATGATTCTCATATCCTTCAAAGCCAATCTTTTCACATCCTAAGAATATAATATCTCTTATCTTTACCTTCAAAGATACTATGAACTATTTTTGAAGATTCATCTACAATCCACGACTTCTTGAAAATTTCTTTATCCAAATTGATCTACTTCGATGAATTGAAGTCCTTATATTCCTCTTTGCTTATTTTGATGAACTCTATCCATGCTATCTTGCAAAAACTCTTTCTTCTCTACATGATGGCGAATGGGTTTGGGTTGTGAGAGGAGAAGATAAATATAATTTTGGACAATGTTTTCAAGGATAGTTGTTGACTCTCATGAAAGTATACATGATCACAAGTAATATAGATGAGGTAAGTTGAGTATTGTTCCCATGAGAAAGTAGGTTGTTACACACTAAGTACCAAAC
>JAYJMB010003216.1:0-14338 GCA_036873735.1 Pouteria campechiana
TGAATTTGATCGATGCTCAAAACACACAAAACACATTTTTTTTTATTTTCTACATATATATGAAACTAAATAGTCAAAACACATAAGAATTGCAACAAACACACAAATAGAGTATTCAACGAGACAAGTAGTGCAACATACACACACAAATAGAGTATTCAACTAAACACAACTAAACAAAATAGAAATGCACCAAAAATAGTTGAACTACCCCCAAACTTGAAAGACAAAGTGTTCTCAATGTGGACTAAACATGTAAGGTGCAAAAACTTCCCTGAAAGAGTTCAGTCATCCTCATCAAGTTCTTCATCTTCATCGTCATCATCTTTAGATTCTTCCTTATATGTATCTCCATCAACGTCCTTTTTAGCAGTAGGTTTATCATCAGATTCCTTTGCTTGGCCATGATTAGCTTCATCAATAGCTGTAGGTGACAATATAAGAGGTGGGGGAAGCTGGACTAAAGTGGGGAGCGCAACAACCAAAGTAGAACTAGTGGGGGAAGCTGGACTAAAGTGGGGAGCGCAACAACCAAAGTAGAACTAGTGGGGGAAGCTGGACTGAACTGGTGAACCAGTGGCAGTAGTGGCTTGTCATCTAGTGCCGTGAAAAGATGAACTTGCTCTTGTAACAATTATGCTAGGACTTGGAGCACCATGACCACAGGGAGGGGCTTCTTCATTAGTAGGGCCTCTATGTTGGAGAATGTTATTGATTATTTCATTTGTAATGGCAAGCTTGGGATGTAGAATCTCTTCAGATGAGCTGGATGGCACTCCTGCTCGCAGACACAAATCATAGATCAGTGACGGAAGACCAAAGTCACCTTTTGTTATCACCAATTGGGCCATACTGAGGATAGAAGCTTCAATTATTTTCTTGACATTAATGGACATCTCTTTCTGAATAGCATAGTTCAACATAGTCCTATCTTTGGAAATGCCCGAATCATGATAAGTTGGCATTAACTTTGCCAAAATAAAGTAATGCCAAACTTTACCTTCAAGGGTCAAGCTCTTGCTAGGGAAACTGCCTAGTCTTGTTCTTGAGATTGTCCATACTGTGCCCTGCTTTGCCATGCCTCGAATGATCTCTTCAAAATCAACATTGTCCTCTAAGAAATCATCATCTAGAATATCAGGCAATTGATATCTATGGTTGATTATGGTACAATCAAATGGAACCCACTTGCCTCTCACTAAGGCTTTGTGCTCCTTGTGTTCTAGCACATTTGCATAGAACTCTCGTACGACCGGTACAGGTGTGGCTTTCGGTTGTTTAGCAAATTTCTCCCATTTTTGATCTCTAAGAAAAGTAAGAATATGACGCCTTGGGTCATGGAAACCTCTCTCTTGTACACACGTCCAGAATACAAGTGAAGCTCTAGGTCTTTCCTTAGCTTCTTTACTGACAAAGGTTAGCTTGATGATAAGTTCAAAATCAGTATTCTTCCTCTTTTTAGAGGGACTTGCAACTACTACTTTCTTTCCTTTGGGAGGCATAATGGAAATGTATGTCAGAAGTAACATTGCTTTACATTGCAATTCCACTCAAAAGTGATAACAACTACCTTGACCCATAACCTAAATAGAAGACAACCTTGAGCAAACACAATGTAATGACTCCAAACACTAGCAACCTTGAGCAATATAGCTTGACAATGCAATGGCAGCCTCTTGAGGCAATTCCATAAACACTTCACATGCACACACTATATCTTTCAACCTTCACAAATTTCTCTTCAACTTGGTAAAACTCTCATACAAAAATGGCCATGGGAACCAAGAATATACACACACATCATCATAAAAATCATGCAAACTCAGTTAGAAAATGCTTCATGTGCTCACATCCACCACTCAGGCATTCCAACAAATAATTCATCTGCAGCTGTCAACCCCTCAAATATTCATCAAAAATTTCTCTGCAAATGGACGATTTCCACTCCCAATCATGCATAGTGGATGAAGAAGATGATAAAGCCCTTAAAGATGCAAGAACTCACTTGATTGCACAAAATTTGTCATTCCCAACCTTGAACCCATTCAAAGAAGATGTGGAGAAAATGGAGGAGGATGAAATGAGTGTGGGTGAAACTCAAGTGTGTGGAGAGAAGATTGGACAAGGGGAAATGAATGAATGAAGTGGGTTTTGGGGAGAGAGAAGGAGTGAAATGGTTTGGATGGGAAAAGTCTTTGTCTCTCTCTCATGTTTCCTTGTGTTGGAAATGAGAAGGGTTGAGGGTTTTGGGTGTTTGAAATGAGGATGGGTTAGCATTTTGAAATGGGTTGATTTTTTGCACGTTAGGGGAGGGTAGTGGCTCACCGCAGTGGGGAGATGGCTTGCCTCAGTAAGCACTTGCTGACTAGTGGCCCCTTTGCAAAAATCTTCATGCTTGTCACAGAAGGGAGATGTCTTGCCCCAGTAAGCACTTCCTAGATGGTGGACACTTGCAACAAATTGTCATGCTTGTCGCGGTAAGAATTTGTTGAATAATTGCTTTTTACATGTGTTGTTCCTCCTTGTCACAGCATGGACATTGTTTGCTGCGGCAAAAACTCCCTAACTTCTGGCTACCGTCTTTCCTTTCTTCAACCTTGCTGCGGCAAGTGAATCCTTGCGTCAGCAAGAACTCCCTGACTACTTGCTGTTATAACATACTCTTCCTCCTTGCCACGGCAGGGGATTGTATTACTACGGCAAGCTCCCTCTAATTGCAACTTGTTGTCAATTGTTGTTGGTTGATTGTTGGAATGCACATGTACTTGTATCCTCCCCGAAAATCCAAGTTGCCAACATGTTATTGTGACTGAAACTAACTACCAAGATACTAATTAAATTATTATATGCTAACTAAAACTAGGTTTACAAGAATAAAATGTATCTAATATGCAATCAACTAGTTCAATGCAATTCCTAAAACTCATGCATATAATCACTAATCTAAAGTATAACTTGAACTTGAAGTAGACTAACTAAACTATGGATCAAAATTCAACAAATACTAATAACAACTATCTAAGGATTAATCTAATGTAATAATAATTAAACTAATGCAAACTAAATAAATAAAAGTTTCAGAAACTTGGGTTGCCTTCTAAGAAGTGCAGTATTTAACGTCTAGGTGAGATGACTTCTCTTTTAATGACTTTTCAAGATTACAGACTTCATTTAATGGCAATTGCAAGCCATTTCTGACATATTGATTCACTCAGTGCCCATTGACTTTGAAAGTATTTCCATCTTTCAAATTCTTTAGCTCGATGACTCCTTATGGAAATGCACCTGATTGACTAAGAACGAGCCGACCTAGCGAGATTGTAGTTTTCCTGGAAACAAATGAAAATGTGAGTATGCACCATTTGCGAATGAATTCATCATGATACTTCTTCATCCGTTCTTTGTAAATCTTTGCATTCTTTTATGCTTAGTTCCTCAGCTCTTTTAGTTCATTGAGCTGCAATTTCCTCTGCTCTCTTGCTTTTTGCAAATCAAAATTTAGATTTTTGATTACCTAATATGCTTTGTGCTTCAGCTCAATTAGTAAGTGGCAAGCTTTCCTGAAAATAAGTCTATAAGGACTCATTCTGATTAGTGTTTTGAAGACAGTTTGGTAAGCCCACAATGCATCATTCAACTCATCGCCCAATCATTTCTCACTGCTTTTACTGTCCTTTCCAAAATTGCCTTAATTTGCTAATTGCTAAGCTTAACTTGTCCAGATGTTTGTGGATGATAAGGAGTTACAACTCAATGTGTAATGTTGTATTTTTTAAGTAGAGCTACATAATTGCAGAAGTGAGTTCCTCTATCACTAAGATGGCCCTTGGAGTGCCAAACCTAGAAAAGATTTTGTCTTTGAAAAATCTTAGCACCACATTAGCATCATTAGTCCTAGTGGTCATCACCTCAATCTACTTAGAAACATAATCCATAGGTTACAATTCGATGGGGGAAATGGTCCCATGAAATCAATCCCCCACACATTAAATAATTCAACCACTAGATTACCTGTTAGTGGCATCTCATCTCACTTTCTGATATTCCCTATTTGCTGACACTTATCACACATTGCACAGAAGGCATGGCATCCTTAAAGATAGTTGGCCAATAGAAACTAGACTAAAAAATTTTTAAAGCAGTTTTCTTCCCTCCAAAATGACCTCCACAGCTGAATGTTTGGCAATGTCTCAATATGCTTTGCTGCTCCTCTTCTGGCACACAATGTCTGATAATTTGGTCTAGACATAGTTTGAAAAGGACTGGATCTTCCCAAAAATAATGCCTTGCCATAGATAGCAACTTCTTTCGTTCTTGTGAATTCAATATAGGATTAAAAACTACCTTAACTAAGTAATTCACAATATCAGCATACCAAGGTTCACTTCCCTTTACAGAAAATAATTGTTCATCAGGAAAGATCTCATTGATGGGAATGTTCTCCATGCCTCTCTCTTACTTGAAATTGGTCCCTTCCACCAACCTGGACAAGTGATCTACTACAACATTCTCATAACCTTTTTTATCCTTGATTGTTAGGTTGAAATCTTGCAACAATTAGAACCACCTGATCAACGTATGCTTGGTGTCGTTCTTTGTGAGCAAGTATCTCAATGCAGCATGATTAGAATAAACAATTACCTTTGAACTAATCAAGTACAAATTTTTTCCAAAGCAAACACAATTGCAAGTAATTCTTTTTCAGTGGTGGAATAGTTCAATTGTGCTTCATGCACAGTTATACTTGCATAATGAATCACATGAGGTAATTTGTCTACTCTTTGTCCTAGAACAGCACCGACAGCAAAATTTGATGTATCACACCTGAGTTCAAATGGAATGGACCAATCAAGCACTGCTAAAATTAGAGCTGAAGTTAACTTTTCTTTCAAGGAATTGAAGGCAACTAGGCATTCCTCATCAAAACAAAAAGTCACATCCTTAGCCAATAGGTTACAGAGTGATCTAGAGATTTTTGAAAAATCCTTTATAAACCGTCTGTAAAAGCCTGCATGGCCAAGAAAATTTCTAATTCCCTTAACTAAAATTGGGGGAGGGAACTTGGTAATCAATTCAAGTTTTGCCTTATCCAGTTCAATGCCTTTACTAGAAACAATGTGCCTCAGCACAATTCCCTGCTTGACTAAGAAAAGAAATGACACTTCTCTCAAGTCAATGTCAAATTCATCTCAATGCATCTTTTAAGTACCAATCTCAAGTTATTAAGGAAGTCATCAAATGAATCTCTGAAAATAAAAAAAATCATCCATGAATACCTTAATGAACCTTTCAATCATGTCAGAAAAGATGCACATACCTTTGAAAGGTTGTGGGAGAGTTGCACAATCCAAAAGTCATCCTCCGATAGGCAAACATTCCAAATGAGCAAGTGAAGGTAGTCTTTCCTTGATCTTTTGGGGTAATGGGAACTTAATTGTAACCTAAAAAATCATCCAGGAAATAATAGTAAGCATGACCTGCCAATCTTTTGAGCATTTGATCAATGAAAGGGAGAGGAAAATGGTCCTTTCTTGTGGCTGCATTGAGCTTCTTGTAATCAAAGCACATTAGCCACCCTATAGTCATTCTCATAGGGACCAATTCATCATTATCATTTTTAACAATAGAGAGAATAAATTTCTTTGGCAGGACATGAACCAGACTTACCCATTTGTTGTCAAAGATTGGGTACATAATACCTGCATCCAATAGTTTGATAACCTTAGCTCAAATAGCCTCCTTCATGTGTGGTTTCAGTGTTCTCTATGCATCCCTAAAAGGCTTTGCCTCCTCTTTCAGAAGTATTTTATGCATGCACATAGTGGGGCTAATTTCATTGATATCTACTAAGGTCCAACTTATAGCCCCATTGTGCTCTCTCAACACCATCAATAACTTACATTGCTCATCCATAGACAAGTTACAAACAATTATAACTCAAAAAGTATTATTTTCACCAAGAAATACATATTTCAAACCCTCAAGCAATTACTTCAAATCTAATGGTGGTGGTGTGGCTATTGCATGTTATACTTCTAGGCTAGCTTTTTTAATCTCTTCTTGGGATATTTCCTCAACTTTCACTTACTCTGCATTGTCAAGTGTTTCCTTCCACTGTATTGCTTTTTCATCTTCCACCAATCCATCCATAGTGAGCACCTATTCCAACTTATCATTTGCTTCTTGTTCAACAAAAGTAGATAGAACAAGTGAGTCCAAATCATCAACTTGAAAACAACCACTAGAATCAAAAGGCAATGAAATGGAACTGTAAATAGAAAATTCCACTATTTCATCTAAGATAGTCATTTTCAACTTCCCATTTTGTATATCAATAATTGTCTTAGTTGTAACCATGAATGAGCATCCTAGAAGAATGGGTATTTCTCTCTTTGTAATCATTTACTTTTCCATGTCAAGTACTACAAAATCAGCTAGGATAATCAATTTATCTATCTGCACATGAATATCTTCTACAATGCCTCTAGGATATTTCACTGATTTGTCTGCAAGTTGAAGAGACATTGTAGTGGGTTTCAATTCTCCTAAACCAAACTATGCATAAACAAAGTAAGGCATTAAATTTATGATTTTTTTAAGATCTAGCATTGCTTTTACCTTATTTGTTCCTTCCGCAGTAATGGAGATATTGAAACTACCTGGATCATTTAGTTTTGGGGGTAGATTTGTTTACAACATTGCACTGGCTATTTCTGAAACAATTACCTTCTTATGAGGCTCATACTTATGCTTCCTTGCACTTAGTTCCTTTAAGAATTTAGCGTAAGCAAACATATTTGTGATCATGTCAAGCAAAGGCAACTTTATATTCACTTTAGAAAGAATATTGTAAATGTCAGAAAATGACTTAATGAATTTACTCTACTTAAACCTTTTGACTAGAGGGTCAACTATTGTAAACACTGCCTTCTTTAAATGTACTTTCTCTTTTACATTTGTCTTTCCCTTGTCAGTTCCTATAGAAATAATTGAATCATTAGTTTCTTTACAAACTTTATTATTAAATACCTTTCCACTTCTTGGTGTAGTGATCACTTTTACTTGCATGGGTTGGCTAGGAAATTTCCCATCTGTGTGGCTTTGTATGCCTTCTGCAATCTATCCTAACTGTGTCTCCATCTTCTTCATGAATGCCTCCATGTTATGGAATCTTGAGTCAATATTTTGGAACTTAGTTACATTGTTCTGGAACTAAGTTTGCATTACTTGAATGAAACTTTGCATGGTTTCTTCAAGAATAAGCTTCTTTGGTTGCGTTGGTTGAAAAGATGTTCCAGCTTTGGTCTGATTGCGGTCATTGTTCCAAGAAAAGTTAGGATGATTTCTCCAACTAGGATTGTATGAATTTGAGTAAGGATCATTCATGGTTGTTGGTTGTAGAAATTCATTACATTTGCTTGTTCAGCATTACTTGCAAAATGATCATTTGAATGACAAATGTTAGATGAGTGACCTGAAATCTAACAAAAAGAACAAACCTTTGTTGGGGCAAGTTGTGGTTATTTCATGTTCACTATCATTGAGCACATCGCCTTCATTTGCTTTGCCATCTCTAACATCTGCATAGATAGATCTATGTTAGAGTTCACTTCATAAATTCCTCTAGAACTACCTTTTACACTCTTTTGCTGAGAATTTGCTCCAAGCATTTCATTCAACTCATATGTCTCTTCTGGAGTCTTTTCTCCTATGGCTCCACCTGCAGCATTATCAACTATAGCTTGGCATGGTTGTGTCAATCCATCGTAGAAAAATTGGTTAAGCAATTCAAGTGGATATCTATGATGTGGACATTTCATTAATAAAGCTTTAAATCGCTCCCACGCTTCATGGAATGCTTCACCATCCATTTCGCAAAAGGTAGCAATTTTACTTCTAAATTCAGTAGTTTTCGCATGAAAATAAAATTTTCCAATGAATTTGTCATACACCGCTTCCCATATTGTTAACGAACCATGATTTAACGCCATGAACCATGTTTTTGCTACATACTTCAAAGTATATGGAAAACATCTCATGCGTAATTGATCCTTAGTGATATCTTGCAATGGAAAAGTTTTATTATTGCATAGAAATCATGCATGAATGTCGTTGGATCGTCTGTAGCAATTCCATGAAACAATGAAAGTATTTTAAAATGAATGTGTTTTAGTTTATTATTTCTAGCATTATCATTCAACATAATGCATGACAGTGAAATTCTTATGGTGGGACGTGCAAACTCTTTCATCAGTTGCTGAGCTTGTTGAGCCACTTGATTCTCCCTATTGTTAGCCATGTGGAATACTTCGTCTTTAGTTAAACTCTTTGTCTCAATTTCTACTATATCACTTCGATCTTGCAATGGAAATAGAGTTGGATTCAATGATCTTCTTCCATTCATTCACAGCTCTACAAAAGAAAGAATGCAAGAATCAAAAACCTTATATACAATTAGCTACAGAAATACAAAGAATAATTGTAACTAACTTAATTGAATTAATTTGGAACCATTCCCTACCAACAACATCCAAAACTTAATGTTTCAAAATATAGTGCACGAACATATAGTAGTATAGTATGCAATGCAAGGGTAGATCCGACAGAGAATGTTCAAATCAATTCAATTAGCTTTAGTTATTGACTTATCCCTATCTTAAAGGAATATGATTTAAGCTAAACAAGTGCAAATGATAACTTGAATAAACTTGCAAAAATCAAATAGCTATGGGTCATGTAGGTGAAATCAATAATGTGCAAGGGTCTAGGGATCCGATTTCACCACTCAATGATACTCTTTGCTATTGGGATGTTGTATTTAATGCATAACTTGGATTCATTCTATCTCATGTAAGATTATTACTATTAGGTGTGCAGGTTTAAATCAACTATTTTCACTTGTTCCAATTACCTATAGTGTGTACTGTAACTGAGGTGAAAATCTATTAAGCTTAAGAACAGACGAATTGAATATATGGTTTAGCTTAAGGTGTGTGCCATAACCACCTATCCTTTTCATTCAATGGTGCTCATGGTTTTGCATATTGTGTGTGCCTTAACCATGCTAGACAATTAATGTGATTTGTAATATTGATGATCAAGCAATATATCAAACCAAATGAAAGCAAATAACTCAATGAATGAAAACAATTGATTTGCACTAAAGAGCCAACATTCTAAAATAACAAAATGTATCAAAGAGTGTTACATCTTTACCCTAGAAAGAAAGATTTAGTGCATAATGAAAAAGGAAATAACTCCCTTCACAAAACTTAATACAATGTTGGTCATCTTCTCCCTTTTATAATAAGATTCCACCTTGAATCTCATGTAGTTGCCTCTCTAACTTGTTTCTCTGCCTCCAAACCTAGCACTAGAAGCTACCAAAAATGTGCCCTTACTTCAATTTTTTATCCTCCTCTATTAGGGTTGAGCATTTGCACAAGTCAAACAAGATCCAAAAATTTAGGATTTCTATCTCCAACACCTTGCTACGACTGGGAAAGGCCTTGCCAGGGTAGGGATTCTCTACCACATGAAGATTTGAATATTATAGGTTCTTTGCCATAGGAGAAGAATGCCTAGCCATGGCAGAAGACTGCCTTGTTGCGGTAAGATGTTACTGTCTCGAACACCTCTTACACAGATTGTGCTTTGCCACGGCCAGATGTTGTTGTCCACTAAACTACTGCCTTTGTTGATCTTTTGCAAGTTTTATTTCTTTCCAACTTTGAGCCTTTGAGCATCAACTTTCTTTAGTTTTTCTCTTCTTTTCCTATCTTCAATCCACCTCGAGGAATCAATAATTTCATGTTAAATTCATCAAAATTTATCAAGGATTCACACTTAATTAAGTTTGAAGATACATGATATAAGTGAATAAAATTCACCTATCAATTGGGTATATAAAAATTCATTACTTGACCCCTATTGAAATATTTTCCTCATTTCTGGATTGTGTGCGGTGCATTGTAAGATAAATAATAAAATACTAAAGTATATGAAGAATAAAACAAATAAGCAAATACACAAACAACACAATTTTCATAATGGTTCGGAAACCCTGTCCCTACATCCACTCTTCCAAGAGCACATACACATCATGCCTTGGGTTCCACTATACCCATGTAATGGAAATACAAAAGTGGTGCTAGCACTCTTTTGGATTCCAGATCTAAGGGACATAAACAGTGTTCCCAACACTCTTTTGGATCTAGCTCCAAGGGGCATAAACGTAGTGCTCCTAGTACTCTTCTAGTTTTCATGAACTAACCAGGAAACTCACTGGTTTCGATGATCACCACCAAAGTTGACGATTTTCTAGAGCTCAACAACAACTCTCTAGTTTCAAGTTTACCAAAAACCTTATACACTTTTACTTAGTATTCTATTTAAATACAGAGAAAGATTTGATCTTTTTATAGCTCTATGTAATACAAAGATCCTCCATAAAGTAAACTAATGGTCATAAGGATATGCAGTTTAAGCTCACAAAAGATGGATGACGGTTTAACCTCTTGGCTATGGTTGGAAGGATTTGCATAAGATTAAGCTGATTTGAAATATCTTCCTTCACCAGCTTGAATCATTCAACCTTTTCTCCTTAAATAGCTTCTTCATAATTTCCACTGTTGGAGAAGATGGGGTTCGTCAAATATAGAAATAAGAGAGACAATGAATGAATAAGACCATTGAAATTTCTGTCATTGGAGTCCATGCCTTTTTGATTTGTCCCTAGCTGATGCATCGCTGTTCTTTTACAAAGTGGAAGATAAGTTGTTGCTGAAATATCTTTTCTCATTTTGACTTGACATAACTTGAAGACTTGTAGTGCCCCTTCTCACGTAATCAATTTTCCTCTGATAGGTTATGACCTCTCTCACTATCTGCATTTATCTATCGTAAGTTACAGAAGAATTCTCCCACTTGTTTGTCTATCAGTTGAACCTTCTCATTATTGATTTGTCTATTGTAAATAACACATGAACTTTAGGTGGCACAGATAAAGTTGAACTGATTGATAGACAAACTTTGCTTTATCTGCAAGAAATCCTCTAGGAGATTTGTCTGTCAGTCGATCCTTCATGAATGTAATTTGTCTGTTGTAAATAACAGACAAATTTTTGGAGGCATAGACAAAGTTAAACTAGTGATAGAAAAACTCTCCTTTGTCTCCACGAGCAAATAAAGTGTGATGTTCTTCTTTTGTTTGAAATTTGCTTGTTAGAGGTGACAAAAGAATTCTGCTTTGTCTTACTTGAATAAACAAAGTATAATATTTGTCTAATGTAAGTGATAGACGAACTCTACTTTGATTTGTCTATGGATGAATTACATTGCACTTCCTCTATAGGTTTATCCATAGTAAGTTGCATGCAAATGTGCCTTTATCTATTGAAGTTCATTTGTCCAAGCAACTACTTCGTTTGTACATCTTCGTCTATCCTTACTGTGCAGTTTTTACTTCGTCTTTCAACTTTTTTGTCACTTTCTCTATAGTAAGTAACAAATGAATTTAATCTCATAGACAAAGTCGAATTCCTCATTTGTTCTCCATTCTTCGAGTAGCAGATGGAGTTCGTCTCTACAACTTCTTTCTTTCTTTATTCTTGATTTGTCTATCTTGACTTAGTTGAAATTGCACTCATTTATCTATTCATCTTACCTTTTCATTCTCAAATGAATCTATTCTTCTAATTTTTTTGGTTAGATAAAGTTTTCCTCACTTTATGCATGATTGTTTCGGTGGTTGTTCCTTTTTTCTTCATTTATCTGAGTGTTTGATGGGATTACTTCTTACTTTATCTCAGAAACATTTTGTCTAGTCAGTGTAGATAGTTCAAATTTCTTGAAAAACTTTATGCTCTTTGAACATGGCTTTGTCTTCAACTGAATCTATCATAGATTTGTCTATGAAAGTTTCTCTTTGAATTTAACATACAAAGCAATCTTCTTATAACTCATCTTTGAAGCTTTGTTTTCTTTTGGTGCATTTGTCCATGGAAGTTTTCTCTCAGACAATGCAACTTCTCTTGTTGCTTATCTTCAAAGCCTCTACTTTCTGCTTCTTCTTCTTCTTCTTCCACGACCTTCAACAATTTGATCCCTTTGAAACAAGGAGATAGTTGTGGCAGTTTGTTATAGAAGATTGCGATCCTACACTTAGAAGTTTTTTGCACTTGCTCCATTATTAGCTTTTAGATACATTATCAGAATTTATTTTATCTTCATGTGATTTTAACATGTTGTAGAGCAAGGATAATATACATCTCTATTTAATTACAGAATATGAAATATTAATAGAGTATGGTGCAAATTATGATTCAACAAATTTATGCATTAAAGATAATTAAGATTAAGCGCACCATAAAGCAAATGATGTATGCTTACATAATTAAAATTCATGATTATGTATTCATATTGATTAATATTTATCAAATTATGCATATCATGCATATCATTATTAGAGATTTAAGCACACATATATCTTATCATAATACAAGTTTTGTTATAATCAAAATCATATATAATAATACTTACAATCTCTCCCTTTTTTATGATGACAAAACTTTGAAGACTTGTTATTAAGAATTAAGAAATTTCCTCCTATTCTCCCCTTTACTTATATAATCCTATAGGGTTTGTACTCTCTCTATTTGTTTTTATACAAATCTCTCATTCTCACATTTCTCTCCCCCTTTTTGTCAGAATCAAAAAGATTTAGCTCAGGATATATAATCACATTTCTCTCCGCCTTTTTATATAATCCTGCTTTATGTTCTTCTCCCCCTATCTTGTTAGAATAAAAAAATTTACCTCATTTTTAGGATGGAAGAATACTTTGGTTTGTTTTGATAATTGACAAGATTTAAATATTTGATTTTTATTCTAATTTTTTTTGGTAGACGAATTACGAGATTCTTTTCCACATAAATATGATATTTGACATGTTGATGTGTAACATCCTTTTATTCCATACCCATGGAACATCTTTGACTGCAATTAAGCATTTTTTAATAATATCATCTAGTTATACTAGATAAATATTTTCATAACTTTTGCCCCTAAACAATGGTTCATTGTCTACACTGAATACATTACATGCAGATGGTTCAAACACAATTTGGTGACCCTTATCACATAACTGTCTAATACTTAGCAAATTATGCTTGAGTCCTTCTATATATAATACATCCTCTATGCATGCATTAAATAAATCATAAATTCTACCTATCCCTTTGATGAGGCCTTTGTCATTGTTGTCGAATACAATTGTTCCTCCATTTATTGGCTTTAATTCCTTGAACAAATTCTTTTTCTTGGTCATATGTCTTGAGCAGCCTCTATCCATGAACTAGGTACTATCAGACTTAGCTTTCAAACTTACTTGCATTCAAAGCAAAAATTCATTTTAACTCATTTGTACCCAAGTATTGGGTCCAATAGTGTTAGTGAAATTGTGTGTGCTAGAAGATTATGTATCCATGGGTTCCTATCTCATCTTCATACCTTTTGCTTGCATCTTTTTGGCATAGCGATCATATGCTTTGTGTCCAATTTTATCGCATAAATAGCAAGTGTTTGGAATTCTGCTTCGTGAACTATATTCCATTGGTTTCTTTACACAAGGATAACCTATAAACCTACTAGTATTTGAAAAGTTTTCTCTTTCTTCCATGACGTTCACTCCCTTGGACCATCCAACAAATTTTTGTGAATTTTCATCATCTCTCTGTTCACAACCAAGTCCCTTTTCACTATTTTGATTGGTCGTTCTCATGAATTTGGTGATAGATTCTCCTAGATTGGGGAATTTACTCAATATATTGTTCAATATCTCTTTCTCCTTCTTAAGATTTTCAACTTTCTTTTGTAGAGATAGATTTCTTTCTGCCATAATAGAATTTACTCTAACAGTTGCATCAAAGTGTCTTTTCTTTTAAGTGAATTTCTGGTCATGTAATTCAAACTCGTTAAAGAGAGAGTTGTATGATTGCTGTAACTCTTCAAACTTTTTACATTTGATACAAGTACTATTTGAGCTTGAAGAGTCAGAACTATAAGAGTAGTAAGAGTTTACTTGTGCATTGCTCTTTGATGGAGATTTGATCCATTGATTTATTCTCCATTTGGGCCATATAGCATATTCTTGTGAGGCGTCCAACGTCATTGTTACCTTTCTCACTTGAGCTTGTTCCTAATGAGTCTTCATCATCCATGTACATTCCTCTATCTTAGGCTCTTGATGACTTCTTAATGTGTTGATGAGAATGCAAAATGTTATATTTTATTCTCCTAATACTTCATCTTTTGCACCTATTTGATTCCTAAATATACT
>JAYJMB010003217.1:0-14337 GCA_036873735.1 Pouteria campechiana
TCAAGGGAGACTCTGTCCAATTTTTCTGTAGAAATTAGGTCAAAAAAAATATATCAAAGTAACCCACCCTGGAGGTGAAAAAATCATGGTATTATTATGTGGATTTATGGTGTAAAGTGGAGTAACGACCCCAGGAGGGCGGGACGTTACACAGGTATATTTGAAATGTTAACTTTTCACATAGCCAACTCATTTTTGGACAAAGCCAAAAGTTAGCTATGCAACCAAACGCAACTAGAGCTAGTCCAAGTCCAAAAATTTAACTTTGGACATGGATATTCAACTCTGGACATGGCAAATCATTTTTAACCATAGAATAATGAAGTTTGTTGTAAGTTAAGTACCAGTCTAAGTCTGAAATATTAACTTCGAACATAACTATTCAATCCCAGACACAATGGTTCACTTTCAGACATGGCCAAGCCTAGTCTGTTTCAAACTAAATGACTCACAAAAGTCCAAGTACTTAATTCCAGACATGGAAACGGAACTCGGGCAGGGTCGAATAGAATTCAAAAATGAAAACCCACAAGAAAGCTTCAACAGACAGAAAATCCCATCGAATCACTCGCATTTAATGAACATCGTCTTCTCCAATGGGAAGAATTTGAATACCATTGTAAAATGAGTAAAGAGAGGTCATTCAAAAGAGTTAGAAATTTAGTGAAAATTTTTAAAGGAACAAAGAGCATTAACTCTAAGACGTCAAAGTTTTCTTGCAACTCCACAGCTCAAAAACACTAATCTACATTCAAAGCACATTCTTTGTAAAAGCTCAAGGGGGTCTGTTACTCTGTATTTATTGTAATATTTTTTGTGTTGCATTTAATTGAGTGTAAACTCAGCCTATATAAGAGGCATTTCTTATTATACATTCTTTATTGAATGGGATACCAAGCAAGGGGCTTATTGATCTTCTATAAGTTTGTTGGTGAGTTTTGAAAACCAACCTGTATAAGTTTGTTGGTGAGCTTTAAAAATCAACCTATGTAATTTTGTTGGTAAGCTTTAAAAACTAACCTATATAAGTTTGTTAGTGAGCTTTGAAAACCAATGTGTGTAAGTTGTTAGTGAGCATGTAAAATAAATAGATGTTTAGTGAAACCTAGTATGGTAAGAGAGGTTAACTCAGAGAGTGTAATAGGTACTATGTTAGGCCTAACCACTATAAAAATACCTATGTACTTTTGTTGCATGATTGATTTCTCTTTATTTTCAACACTTTGATTTTATAATTGGCCAAAACTTTAAAAGCTCAATTCCCCCCCCCCCCCTTCGTGGGGTGCCTTAGATTGAGACCAATAGTTGGTATCATAGTGGGCTTCATCACTCACTCAATCTTGATTACTAATTACTTTGATTGCTTGAAGTGATCCCTATGCCAACACAACTCACAATACCACAATTGAAGGACAGTCAACTACCAAACCCCCATTTTTTGATAGCATCAATTATGGGTACTGAAAGATGAGTATGCAAAACTTTTTGATAGCCACTGACTATAAGCTACGGAAAATCATTAAAGATGGCAAAACTATCATGAACATAGAAGACAAATATACTGTTAAAGACATTACATTAGTGGAGAGAGATGCTAAAGCTAAGAATAACCTCTATTGTGCATTGTCACCTTCTGAGTTTGAAAATATTTCTGATGTATCTTAGCAAAGGAGATTTGGGATAAACAGAAAGTTGCACATGAGGGTACTAATCAGGTTGAAGAGACAAATTAGTATACTTGTGCATAAATATGAAGCCTTCCACATGCAGGATAATAAAACAATATTAGAAATGTTTAGAAGATTTCAAAAGATCACTAATGGGTTGAGTGGTCATGGAGAAAAATATGAGGAACCCAAAATGGTGAAGAAGTTCCTGAGATCTTTGCTAAGGTAGTGGATGGCAAAGGTCATAGCTATCTAGAAGGCAAAAGACCCAGACAAGATGAAAGTTGAAGAGCTTATGGGTTCACTTATGACCCATGAAGTTCTAATGAAGTAGAAAGCTCTAGAAGAACCAAAAGGAAAGAAATCAATAGTACTGAGAGCTAAATCAGAAGATGATTCACAAAGTGAAGCTTCAAAGAGTAGAGCTGAAAATAATGATGACATCGCAATGCTAAGCAGAAGATTCAAAACCATATTCAAAAGGAAGACTAGAAGTAACTCTAGAAATCTTAGAAACAAAGACAAGAGAAAAGATGTTCCTACCTACTACAATTATGGCAAGCTTGGACACTTGATCTATGATTGCTAAGAGCATGATAAGAGGAAAGGGGAGTAATAAAACAAAAAGGATAATTCATATCCTGAAAAGAAAAATAGAAACAACAACAACAAAAGCTTCAACAAAAAGAAGAAAGCACGATGGACATGAAATAAAATTTAGCAGATTTTCATCAATAAAAGGAGATCAAGGAGAATACCACATCAAAATTAGCTTCATGGCCATCTATAAAGATGAAGTAACTTTTGAACTTGAATCTAAAAGTTTCCTCGATGAATTAGAAAGTTTGTATGTAGATTTCAAGGCTTTAGCCAAATACAAAGAGACAAAGAGGGAGCTATTGAAAGTAACCAATGAATGCTCCAAGTTAAAAGATGAAAACAACAAGCTCAAGAGTGATCAATGCACCATTCAAGAACCTGAGTAGGTTAAGGTAGAAAGCAATGCCCCAAGATAGACCATAACCTCCACCTTGTCTAGAATGAAACCAAAGAGTAAAGGTGGACTACAACATAAGAAAGAGAATTATAATTTTGGAAGAAAACAAACGACCAAACAAACCATGGTTTGGATTCCTAAGATAATTATAGATGTAGTAAATGCAATTCAATCTCCCAACATTAGAATAGTGACACTCAAGAAGCAATGGGTACCAAAATTTACTGTCACTAACTCATCTGGTCCCATTCCCAATTGGGTACCAAGGATTAAAGTTTAACCTTGTCATTGTAGGTGTGTCTGAGAACTACAAAAAATAGCATGAGGTACATTAACAGTGGTTGGTCAAGACACATGACAGGGGATAAGGAGCTATTCACTAAATTTAAAAAAATGTGGTGGAATAGTAACCTTTGAAGACAATGGGAAAGGTAGAGTAGTTGGAATTGGTAAGGTCAGTTATTAGAATTCTATTGTTATTCCAAATGTACTTTTAGTTGAGGGATTAAAGCATAACCTTCTAAGTGTTAGTCAGTTTTATGATAGTGGTTACAAGGTTATGTTTGAATCTCACATTTGTTTAGTCCTAGACCATAATGACTCAGTTGTAGTTTTAGGCAAAAGGCATGAAAATGTGTATATAGTAGACTTATTTGATATCCAAGCTACATGCGTTGTTACTTATGATGAGTACCTACTGTGGTATAGATGATTGGGACATGCGTACAAAGATATGATAGAAAAACTATACCAAAAGGATCTTGTAGTTGACTCACCCAAACTAAAATTTGATAAAAGATAGTTGTGTGATGATTGCATAAAGGAAAGCATGCAAAAGATGTTGAGTCAAATCCTCCTAGTTAGCTTGATTTCGATGACAAATGTAATTAAGCAGTTAAGTTTTGATGATAAGAAAACATATGAGTAAAGAGTTAAGCTACTAACTATGTACTTTCCAAGTGATGCAGTGTTAATCTGTTAAAATGAATTAAGGAGACTAATTGTTAAGCTTAAAGTATATATTATCAAGCCTTCATAGAAAGAACATAATTTAAAAAGAATGACCAAGTAAAAATCATTTAAAAGTATTAAAAAAGAAAAGTTTAGAACCAATTTAGAAATACTCAGAACACTTCAGAGACAAGGTGTGAAGCTCAGAAGTATTTCAGAAATGCTCAAAAGCAATTCAGAACAACTTAGAAATACTCAGAAAGACAGCATGAAGTTCAAAAATGTTCAAAAGCAATTTAGAACATTTCAAAAGTAATTCAGAGATAATGTGGGAATCTAAGAAGTAATTTAGAAATACCCAAAAGTATTTCAAAGATGAATCAGAAGTCCTTGGGAGATAAGGCATGAAGTTCAAAAGTACTCAGAACTAGTTCGGAATCAAGTCAGAATTTCTATTAGAGATAAAGTGCAATCTCATAATTAACTCTAAGGTAGTCTTGCACTTGAAAAGTAGTTTAGAAGCCCTCCAAAATCAGCTCAAAAGTAAAAAGCCCTAAGAAGAATAATGTTTTTGCACTCAGAAGTTCATCAGTAAGAACTTTCGAATGCACTCTAAAGTAGGTCAAAAGTAACTCAAAAGTAATGTAGAAGACATTTTTGCAATAAAAGTTCAATAGAAAGAACTTCTGTAGATAGACAGAAGAGGAAAAATGCAACAAGGATTTAAATCTACTTTTTCAAATGGTCAAAAGGCTACCTAAAATGATCATTACAGCTAAGATGTCTTTCAATCTTATAAAAGGAAGATTCAAACTTCTGGGAAAGAAGATCTGAGAATAAGGGAGAGATAAGAAAAAATTCACTCAAGCATTTATTGAAGCTCTCAGATTTAACTCCATGAGATCAGCCCCATTGCACAACATTCCAACAAGCATTGAAAGGCAATCATTCATCAATACTTGGAGTCTAATCTTTATTGTTCTTTACCATCATATTTATTATATTTTTATCACTAGACTTCGTACACTCTGCCTATCAAGAGGCATTCAATTATGTACACTTTTATTTATTATTTTCTCACATAAGTTGTCGGTGAGCTTTGAAAACCATCTTGTATAAGTTGTTGGTGAGTTTTGAAAACCAAATTGTATAAGTTGTTGGTGAGCTTTGAAAACCAATGTGTATAAGTTTGTTGGTGAGCTTGAAAACCAACAAGTGAAACTTGAGTTTAGC
Organism: Pouteria campechiana; assembly: GCA_036873735.1. Taxonomy (NCBI): domain Eukaryota; kingdom Viridiplantae; phylum Streptophyta; class Magnoliopsida; order Ericales; family Sapotaceae; genus Pouteria; species Pouteria campechiana. The sequence goes on from JAYJMB010003217.1 coordinate 4,849, forward strand.
AAGAGACGCTAACTTAGAGAAAAGGGGTAGGTACTAGGTTAAAGGCTAAACCACTATAAAAATTATTGTCTTAGTGTGCTGTATGATCTTTATCACCTTATTTTAGCACTAGCTTTTGAACTTGGCCAAAACTTTTAAAGGCTCAATTCATAGTTCCTCTTGAGCCACTATTAGCTAGAGACCAACAATTGGTATCAGAGTAAACTTCACCTATTATTTCTTACATACCAATCTATATAACTTGTGAAGAAATCTCAAAGGATAGTTGCTTCCACAACACTTCAGTTGAGGGTTAATCAACTTTCAGACCCTACTATTTGATGACACAAACTATGGGTATTGGAAGATGAGAATGAAAAATTTATTGATTGTCGCATATTATCAACTTTGGAAAATAATCAAAGATGGAATAATTATCCTCAATACAAAGGTAAGTATACCACTAGGACATCCAAGTAGTTGAAAGAGATGTCAAGGCAAAGAATTGTCTTTATTGTGCCCTTACACCCTTTGAGTTTGACAAGATTTTCTCTTGTGCTACTGCCAAGAAAATCTAGGACAATCTATAGGGTGTGCACGAAGGAATAAAACAAGTGAGAGAAACTAAAATAAATCTTCTTGTGTAGGAATATGGATCTTTCAGCATGAAGGAGATAAAGTCAATTTCAGACATTTTTAGAATATTTCAAAAGATAACAAATAGGCTAAAGAATCTAAGAGAGAAATATGAACAACCCAAGTTAGTGAAGAAAATTCTAAGATCATTATCAAGGTAATAGATGCGTAAAGTAACAGCGATCCAGGAAGTAAAAAACCTAGACACAAAGAGCCTAGAAGAGCTCATGGGTTCTCTCATGACCCATGAAGTATTGATAAAATAGAAATTTGCAGAAGATCCTAAGGGCAAGAAGACAATCACCCTTATAATTGAATTAGAAGTTAATATCTCCCAAAGTGAAGCATCAACAAGCAGAGATGATGATGAGATCATGATAATGATCACATAAAGATTTAAGTCCATGTTGAAGAAGAAGAAATTTGAGAGCAATTCAAGAAATGATTCAAGAAGAAAAGACAAATATAAAGAGTCTCCCATGTGCTACAATTGCGGGAAGAATGGGCACATGAAATTTGACTGCCCAGAACCTAACAAGAAGCAAAGTGATCAGCAAAAGAAGTACAACATTTATTTTGACAAGAAGAAGAATAACAACAACAATAGAACCAATAGAAAATTTGAGAACAAAAAAGAAAGCTCTAGCAGCATGGAAAATGCTAGCAAACATGATGAATGAGAGTGAAAGTGAAGAGGATGAAGAACATGAAGCACAAATCAGTCATCTTTCACCAAATAGAGGTGATCATAATGAATTCAACATAGGAATTAGCTCCATGACCATGCATGAAGAAGAGGTAACCTCTAACACTAAAAGTCCAAATCAAGAGGAGATGTTAGATGAACTATACTCAGACTATGTGATTGTCAAAAACAAATACAAAGAGACTAAAATGAAACTTAAGAAAATTACCATTGAATGCTCAAAATTAAAGGAGGAAAACTCCAAGATCGACAGAAATCAAAATAGGATTAGTGAACTTGAGCAAGTCAAGGCTGAAAACAATGCCCTAAAAAAGACCTTGACTTCAACCTTATTGAGAATGAAACCTAAGAAGAAAGGTGGAAAGCAACAACATAGGAAGCAAAATGATGCTTCTGGAAGAAAACAAGGACACAAACAGACCATGATCTGGGTTCCCAAGGAAGTTGCATATATAGTAAATACAACTCAGTCTTCATCAACTAGAATAGTGGCACCCAAGAAGAAATGAGTACCAAAGCTTTTTGCCACAAACCCACCTAGACCCATTGCCAAATAGGTACTAAAAGTTAAAACTTAATCTTGTCTATGTAGGTATGCTTGAGAGCCACAAGGAGCAACACATGGTATATCAATAGTGGCTGCTCAAGGCACATGACAGGAAATAGGGAGTTATTTATGGAGTTGAAAATAAAATCTAGTAAAACAGTGACCTTTGGGGATAATAGAAAAGGTACAGTGGTTGGAATTGGTAAGGTTGGCCAACCACCATTTACCATAATTTCAGACATATTTCTTGTAGAAGGATTGAAATACAATCTTCTAAATGTTAGTCAGTTTTGTGACAAAGGCTATAAGGTTGTATTTGAATCTCAATTTTGTTCAGTTCTAGATAAGTCTCATTCAACTATAGTACTTGGTAGAAGGCATGAAAATATATATTTGGTATCTTTCTGATATCCAAGTTAAGTATCTTGTTGCTAATGACAATGAATCCATGTTGTGGCATAGAAGACTCGGACGTGCTAACAAAAAACTGATTGAAAGACTATATAATAAGGATCTTGTTGTTGGCTTACCCAAACTTAAATTTGACCAAGGAAGGTTGTGTAATGCTTGATTGAAAGGTAAGCAAGTAAAGAAATCATTCAAATCAAATAAAGGCATATACACAACAAAACCCCTTTAGTTGCTACATATGAATCTAGTGAACCAACAAGAGCTAGAAGCCTTGGAGGAAAATATTATGCATATGTCATCATGGATGACTATAGTAGATTCACTTAGGTAATAATTCTAGCCTCCAAAGATGAAGCTTTTTTATTCATTAAAGTATTTACTAAGTGTATGCAGAATGAACAAAGCTCTCATATTATTGCCATAAGAAGTAATCATAGTGGAGAGTTTAAAAGTTATAGGTTCACAAATTTCTATGAAAGCAAAGGAATTATTCAAAATTTTCTTACACTAAGAAGAGTCCAACAAAATGGAGTAGTTAAGAGAAAAAATAGATCCTTGTAAGAGATGGCAAGGACTATGTTGAGTGAATATAATCTGTCTCAATGTTTTTGAGCAGTAGCAATGAACACCGCATGCTACATTATTAACAAAATCTTCACGAGGCCCTTACTCAACAAAACTCCATTTGAATTGTTTTATGGCAAGAAACCAAATATTTCTTATTTTCATATTTTTGGTTGTAAATACTTTATTCTTAACAATGGCAAGAAAAACCTTGGAAAAATTGATAACAGATCTGATTAAGAAATATTCCTTGGTTATTCCATTGTTAGTAAGACATTTAGAGTATACAACTTAAGACTTAAGATTGTAGAAGAATCTATTCATATTAAATTTGATGAATGTACTGACTCTATGAAAAGAACTAGTGATTTTAATGGTGAGTTAGAAAACCTTACAACAAATGTGGAGAAACTAAAGTTACAAGAAAAACAAGCAGAAGCTCCATAATTAGAGACATCAATGGATGAAGTTGGACCATCCACAATAGAGGTAAATAAGGAAGGTAACTCATCTCTTCTCAAAGATTAGAGGTTCATGCATGCTCATTCTGAAAACTAGATAATTGGTGATGTATACGATAGAGTTAGAACTAAATCATCTTATCACCAAGTATGTGGCAATTTTGCATTCATTTCTCAACTAGAGCTGACTTGCATAGACCAAGATTTAGGAGATGAAAATTGGATTTTATATATGCAAGAAGAATTTGACCAATTTAAAAGAAATAAGTGTGAACCATTGTTCCAAGACCAGACCGCCAATCTATTATAGGTACTAAATGGGTCTTTAGAAACAAATTAGATGAATCAAGAATTATAGTGAGGAATAAGGCAAGATTAATAGCAAAGGGGTATTGTCAAGAAGTTATTGGCTTTGAAGAGTCATACGCCCCTATTACAAGAATAGAAGTCATTAGAATGCTCCTTGCATTTGTATCTTATATGGATTTTAAGTTATATCAGATGAATGTAAAGAGTGCATTCTTAAATGGATTCATTAACTTGGGTTTGAAAATCCTCATTGTCCAAATCATGTCTTCAGACTCAAGAAAGCTCTCTATGCTTTGAAACAGGCTCCTAGAGCCTGATATGAGAGGCTAAGCAAATTCCTAATTGAGAAAGGTTTCTCAAGGGGTAAAGTTAATACCACTCTCTTCATTAAGCATGCTATGAATGATATCCTTATAGTTCAAATTTATGTTGATGACGTAGTATTTTGTGCAACCAATGAAAATCTTTGCCAAGAATTATCTAAGATAATGTACGGTGAAATCGAAATGAGCTTGGTGGGAGAACTTAACTTCTTTCTAGGACTGTAAGTCAAGCAGCTAAAAGAAAGAATTTTCATCCATCAAGAAAAGTACACAAAAGAACTGCTGAAGAAATTCAACATTGAAGACGACAAAAGATATAGAACACCAATATGTACATCAATAAAGATGGATAAGGATAAAAGAGGTAAATCTATTTGCCATAAACTTTATAGGAGTATGATAGAATCTTTATTATACCTGACTACCAGTAGACCAGACATAATGTTTAGTGTCTGCCTATGTGATAGATTTTAGTTAGATCCTAGAGATTCACATCTCATTGTTGTAAAAAGAATCCTTAGATACCTTTTAGATATTCTAAACCTCAGTTTGTGGTATCTTAAAGGTTCAAAATTTGAATTGATTGGGTACTAGATATAGATTTTGCTAGATATAAGGTAGATAGGAAGAGTACCTCAGGAACTTATTAGTTTCTAGGAAGCATAGTTATATCATGGTTCTCCAAGAAACAAACATCTATTGCATTATCAACTAGCTGAGGCTGAATATGGAGCTGCAGGTAATTGTTGTGCTTAGATTGTATGGATGAAACAACAATTAGGTGATTTTTGGTCTGAAATATGTTGATACACCTATCAGATGTGATAATACTAATGCCATAAGTCTGACTAAGAAACTAGTGTTTCATTCCAGAATTAAGCATATAAATATTATGCATCATTTTATTGGAGATCATATTCAAAATCATGGTGTTTGATTAGAATTTGTACCAACTGAAGATCAATTAGCAGATATTTTTACAAAGCCACTTTTAGAGGATATATTTTGAAAAATTAGGAGAGAACTGGGCATATTAGATTCATTTGCATAAAGTGCCTATTATGTGATTTAATTAACTTTACATGAATGCTATATTTCTATCTTTTAGAATGTTTTTAAAGTATCTCAGAAACTCTGATAGAGTCTTAGAGTTTTTTCTGTACTTTAACATCTTTAGACCTTCTGATGTATTGAAATTCTGAAGCACATAACACATATTAACCTTTTTATTATGAAAAAAGGGGGAGAAATATTAGAATAACTTAGTGAATATTAGAAGAACTTTGTGCACCCATTCAAGGAAAAATATTAGAGTAACTTAGTACAAGCTACACTAAGTTAGTAGATGCACTGAATATTAGACATGCATTTATTAAGCACAGTTAGCCACTTTAAATTTCTCAATTACATATTTTACAAAAGGTTCATCACTCGAATGTATTGTCATCATAAAAAATGGGGAGAATGTTGAGTCTAATCCTCCTACTTCAGAAGTACTCAGAACTGATTCAGAACCACTTCAGAGTCAAGTCAAAATTTCTTTTAGAGATAAAGTGCAATCTCAGAATTAACTTCAAGGTAGTCTCGTACTTCATAAGCAGTTGAGAAACTCTCCAGAATCACCTCAGAAGTAAAACGCCCTAAGAAGAATAATGATTTTGCACTCAAAAGTTTATCAGTAAGAACTTTTGAATACACTCTGAAGTAAGTCGAAAGCAGCTTAGAAGCAATGTAGAAGACATTTCTGTAATAAGAAGTTCAAGAGAAAGAACTTCAAAAATAATTCAGAGGAAGCTTATGCATTTAGAAACAACTTAGAAGCAATGTAGAAGTCAACTAGAATTTCATTAGAACTCAAACTTTAGAAATGCTTCCAAGTTTCAGAGTTATGATAAAAGATTGATAGCAGTAAAATAGAATAAATACAAAAGAAGTTTATCTGCTCAAAAGTTTTTTAGAAGTAACTCAGAAAAGGTTCAGAAGCATCTTCAAAAAGCCAAGATTCAAGAAGCACATTAGAGGCAAAATGCACACTTCAAAAAAACCTTAAAGCTCTTTAGAGGTAACTCAGAAGCTCTTCAAAGGCACCCTCAAAAAGCCAAGACTTAAGAAGTTCATCAGAAACAAGATTCAGGCTTTAAAAGAATCTAAAATGATCGACTGTGTAGAAATGTTATCATTGCCACTAGCTTAGAAGTTTAATAGAAGAACCTCAGAAGTTATGCATTAAGTACACAATGGTAACTAATAAGTAGATGAAGCTCAGAAGTTTTAAATATTTATGTAGCTAGACAGAAGAGGAAAAATGTGACGAGGCTTTAAATCTACATTTTCAAATGGTCAAAATGCTACCCAAAATGATCATTACAACTAAGATATCTTTCACATCTTATAAAAGGAAGATTCGAACTTCTAGGAAAGAAGATCTGAGAATAAGGGAGAGACAACAAGCATTTACTGAAGCTCTCAGATTTAACTCCACGAGACCAGCTCCATTACACAACATTCCAACAAGCATTGAAAGGAAATCATTTATCAACACTTGGAGTCTAATCTCTTTTGTTCTTTACTTTCATATTTCTTGTGTTTTTATCACTACACTCCATACACTACTTATCAAGAGGCATTCAATTATGTGCACTTTTATTTATTATTTTCTCACATAAGTTGTCGATGAGCTTTGAAAACCATCTTGTATAAGTTGTTGGTGAGCTTTGAAAACTAACATGTATAAGTTCATTGGTGAGCTTGATAACCAACAAGTATTAGTGGAACCTAAGCTTAGTAAGAGAGGCTAACTCAAGGAAGTGGATTAGGTACCAGGTTAAGGGCCAAACCACTATAAAAATCATTATTTTAGTGTGCTATATGATCTTTTCCACTTTATTTTAGCACTAACTTTTGAACTTGGCCAAAACTTTTAAAGGCTCAATTCACCCCCCCGCCCTCTTGAGCCACCATTAGCTAGTGACAAACAAAAGAGTCTTTCAAACCAAATAAAGAAGTATACACAACCAAGCCACTTCAATTGCTATACATGGACTTAGTGAGACCAACGAAAACTAGAAGTCTTAGATGAAAACATTACGTATATGTTATTATTGATGACTATAGTAGATATACCTGGGTAATGTTTTTTGCATCCAAAGATGAGGCTTTTTCATTCTTTGAAGTCTTTTCCAAACAAGTGCAGAATGAATAAAATTCTCATATTATTAGCATTAGGAGTGATCATGGTGGAGAGTTTGAAAAGTATAAGTTCAAAGCTTATTGTCAAAATAATGTTATCTTTCAAACTTTCTCAGCATCAAGAACACCCCAGAAAAATGGAGTAACTGAGAGGACCATGTTGAGTAAATATAATCTGTCATAATATTTTTGGGCTGAAGCTATGAATACTGCTTGTTTTATTATCAATAGAATTCATACTAGGACTATACTCAACAAAATTGTATTTGAGTTGTATTATGGCAAGAAGCATAATATATCATTTTTTTCATACTTTTGGCTATAAATATTTTATTCTTAATAATGGAAAGGGAAACCTTGAAAAGTTTGATAGCAAATCTGATGAAGGGATATTCCCTGGCTATTCCATTGTTTCCAAAGCATTTAGAATTTATAATTTCAGTAGAGAATTGTAGAAGAGTCTGTTCATGTTAAGCTTGATAAATCTACTAATTGCTTGAAAAGATCAAAGAATTTTGATGATGAAGTAGACAAACTTACAACAAACATGAAGAGGATAATCTTGTAAAACCAAGATAAATAAACTACACAAAGAGAAATAGCAAAGGATGGAGTGGACAGATAGTTTGAATCATCCACTAGTAATGTATATGAGGAAGGTAACTCTTTTCTTCTTAGAGATTGGAGATTCATGCATGATCATCCGTAAAACCAAGTAATTGGAGATGTATACAGTAGAGTTGGGACTAGATTATCTTATCACCAAATATATGGTAATTTTCTCTTCATTTCTCAAATAGAGCTAATTTGCATAGACCATGCATTAGAAGATAAGAATTTGATTTTTGCTATGCAAGAAGAATTGAACCAATTTCAAAGAAATGATGTATGGACTTTAGTTCCAAGACCAAATCACCAATTTGTTATAGAAACCAAACGGTTCTTCAAGAATAAACTTGATGAATTTAGTTTAGTATAAGGAATAAGGTAAGATTGTAGCAAAGAGGTACTATCAAGAAAAAGGGATGGACTTTGATGAATCATACACCCTTGTTGTTAGGATAAAGGTCATAAGAATGTGATGAGCTCATAAGATACTATATTTTATTACCTAAATTCACATATGTTTTGGATCCACTTTTGATGTAAATGTAGTGGATTCCAATAAATGTGCACTTAATTTGGTTATTACTGGATAAGTAGATTCTATGTTGATTCAGTATTTTTATTTATAGATAATTAAGTGCAAGAAATGAAATAAAATATGGAGAGAAACATGAAGAAAAGAAAGATAAGGAATGTCCAAGTTGCAGAATGGAAAGTAACTTCTTTGCAGAAGAAAAATGTGGATAGTAATTTGGTGCCACTGGCCTCTCTTTAAGGCCATTTTTGTATATATTTTTAGACTTATTTAGCTCAATTATTCAACATGAAAGTTTTATCCTTTGATGTTAACTATCCAAAATATTAAGAATAATAGGATTTGGAGTTGAAACATGAAAGTTATGGCCAAAACATTACAACTATCTTTGACTTCAAATCTACTAATAGAAATTTCGGTGGTGCAGAAACTGGCGGTAGAAACTGGTGTCACTTGTAGTACACTTTTGGAGTATTTTTCGGAAGATTTGGAAAACATGTGAAACATAATAGTTTTAGATATTGAAATTATCTTTCAAATTCATCAAGAAGTGATTCTAAGATCATTTGTGGAATTTATGACCATAAAACTACAACTGTCTCTAATTCAATCCGGTTTTAGATGTGACAAACATAGTATCCATTGTGGACCAATTTTTGCTTATTTGGAGGATGAATGGGAAAATATTTCCAACATGAAACTTATATATCTAGAAGTTATATTTTTAATGCATTAAGAATAATATAATTCAAAGTTTATACGAGGGAGTTATAATCAAAATAGTCTATGCATCTTTGGAGCAATCCAACACCGGCAGTGCCAGATTTCCCTCCCTTCTTGTGTGTGGCATTTTCTCCCTCATTTTTGCACTATAAAAACTCATTTTGGGAAAGTTTTGAGGAGTCTTTGGAATCAGGGTTTTGGGGGGCTTTTGGGCCTTTTCTTGGAGGATCATTTGGAGGCAAAGGGAAGGAGAGTTTTGCAAAATTCCATGTTTATGAAGGGAGTTCCTTCTTCTTTTTCTTCCATGAACTAGTTTCTTCTTCTAAGGTGAAGATATAGCTTTCTTAGATATTATTTGTAATTGGGATTGTTGGTTTATCAATGCAATTTTATCTTGTTTCATTTATTATTTTTATTGTAATCATTTGATTTGTGTAATTGCTTGATCACCAATTTCATGAATGAGATTGATTGTTTGTGCATGGTTAGGGTACACACCA
>JAYJMB010003218.1:0-14336 GCA_036873735.1 Pouteria campechiana
TATTCTAGTAGAATGGATTGCCACGAATAGAATTAATTGCATACATGCCTATCATAGGTACCATGCAATTAACTTTTTTGAAAATACTCCCTTCTATTTGATTATTTTCACATTCATTGTTTTACAACAAAATTAATTATTGTGAATTAATTTTCCTTTTCTTCCCGTGTGCATTGCCAATTTTATTTGCATGCTCAATGATGGACGCGCAGGTGAGGAACTCGCGACACGTCACCAGCTCCACGGCACGTCAGGGGTGCATGGCGTTTGTGTGCCATGCTGGCATTTCCGGACGGCTCATTTTGCCTGCGCTCCACGTCGGAAGGGCTTCACGTGTTTGCTGATGGTTCACCATCGTCGTTGTTTCCACATCGGAGCCGGCAGCCAGGTGCGTCAGTTGCGCCATCAGGTGTGCGGAACCCTCCCTCGCGCGTGGCGATGGTCGTGCATGACGTGGTGCCCGTGTTCGCGGCACGTCGACAACGGCAGCAGCTGCGCGCCATGCTGGCGCTCTTGGTTGGCTTACTCTGTCGTTGGTCGGGCATGATGCGGTGCCCGCGTCCGCGGCACGTCGACAGCAACCGCAGCTGTGCGTCGTGCTGGCACTCCCGGTCATAGCATGCTGCTGTTCGTGCATGGAGGGGTGCTCTACGTCTGCGACACGTCGACAGCAGCGGCAACTGCACACCGTGCTGGAGCTCCCGGTCGTCTTTCTCCGGTGTCAGTCGGGCGTGAGGTGGTGTCCTGCGCCAGCGGCACGTCAGCAACGACGTCGATTCCGCGACACGTTGGCGCTTCTGGCCAGCTCACCTGACTTGCGCGCCATGCCAGAACAACCTCGCTGTCGACGCGTTGTGTCCGGCCGATTCGCTGTTCATGGTCGCGTTCGCTGCGTGATAGACCAGCCGCCTGACGCGGCCGCTATGTGGTCATACACCATTGTCGTGAGTTGCCATCGTCGATGGTAGCGAGGCGCTGTCGCTCCCTGCATCGGCGTCATTTCTGATCGTTTCGCTTTGTGCGGTCCATCCTTGCTGGTCATCGGGACGCGTAGGATCAAGGCGATGTTTTGGCCTTCCTCCTAGCTGCCGGCGCCATCCGTCCGCTGCTAATTGGGATCCCATTTATTCGCTATCGTCATCGCCGGGCCCGGACTGCCTTGCCCGCCTTAGGCCATTGCCGAGTTCACCATCGGATGCCCTGTTCGTGGCTGCCACAGAACAGGGCAGTCGTCCACTACCCATGTAACATCGTCGTCGACACTGCATGCGTCCACCCCGGGTCTCGGCTGGTCGGGCGACTGATCAGATCTGGTCAAGTGGCCGGAATTGATTTTACCGCACCGAACTCCCAGTTTGGTGGCCGGAGACGGGTCGTCGATGCCGGACCGGACCCATGTTCTGGCCGCAAGATGGGTGCTCGGTCTCGCCGGTCGGCAGCTGATCGCTTGATTGGGTCCGTTCATCGGGATTCTTGCATCGTGTTGATGTTTTTAGGGTCCCCTCCCGTGTCGTGCGGCTGACTCGCTGGCCGAAAATGTGTGGCAACTCACCGATGTCCGCTGTTTGTGTTGCTGCCGGCGGCGGGACGCCGCTATCGCCAATCTACTGCTGCTCCACCGTCGTTTGATAGTCGCATCGCTGCTAACGCTGCAGCCGGCGATGCCCTTCGTTGTCGATAATGCCGACAACGCTTTTGTCGGACACCTTGTTCGTGGGTACCACGAAACAGGTGGTGTCCTACTCTCTGGGTTCGCCAACGTCAACCGTCGTCGGCGCTGTCCGCCCCCACTGGCGACACTGTCCTAATCCCTTCATGGCCGCCAGCCTTCGTACCCATCAGCGAGTCGAGCACCTTGCGACATTGCCGTCTCCATCGGTCAGCAACATGGCTGTATCCATGGTTGGCTCCGTTCGTCCCACGTTGACCGTCGCCGACGTCGTCCATTGATGTCGTCAGCTAGCCGGTTTCACATCGCTGTCGATGTTGCTCGTGACGCTGCCGATGCTCGTGCTGCTGATGTCATCAGCCAGTCGGGCAGCTGCTCGGCTGCGGCTAGATGGCTTCCTTTGATTTTCCATGGCCCAACAATGTCTAAAAGAGTTATCATTTCATATGTAAGGAAATTTATATACAAACTTTCATGTCTCACCAAGTAGGTAAGTGGTAGTTCCATCAAGTCAAGACCATAGGTGCTTCGCTCAGCCGCCAATGGTACCGCCTGGAGAGCAGGTGATACAGTAGGGGCTTGCGGTACTACCTGCCAATAGACAGTTGGGTTGGTTGGGGAGAAATGCCTAAGTTAGGACACAAGCAGTTCCCCATATCGCCTGTCAACCATAGAATAGTAAGGACTCACATTTTCTACAAATTTTGTAGGAAAATTTAGTTCAAAACCCTAGGGTTTACATGATGAGGGTAAAAGTTTGACAATCACCTATGCAAATTTATGTAAGCAAGTCTATGTATGACTTGCAATAAGTCCAAAGTTTAATGTTGATATCTTAGTCAAGATCTTCATCTTCGCTGTTCATTTCAACTGAATCCATGGCGACACCATCTAGAAGATAAAAAATCCCATCTTCCTTGAGATATAGAGAATGGTCTTGTTAAGTTCATCAGGGTGTGACTCTCTATTTAAATTGAAAATCTTAGGTTCACCTGAAACTCTAACAGGGTCATTCATAGATGTCTCTTCCTCCTGGTCTTGATACTCTTTGAAGGGATGCTCTCACTTACTTAGCTGGTTGACATTATGTTGAAGAATACTCCAAAGATGTCGATGGATGTAACGTTGAACTACTTGCCACTGTGGTCCCAACTTTATGTCATTCAAGTAGAATACTTTCTTAGCTTGGGATGCAAGCATGAATGGGTCATCTTGATACCATAAATGAGAGGTATTAATACTTGTGTAATAGTGATCTACCTTGATTCTTGAGGTTCTACTGGTGTCAAATCATTCACACTAAAGTAACACGACTCTGTACTCAAGTATATATGACAACTTAATGACATGCTGCAAATGACCATACTAATCCATGGCCTCACTAGGAGAATTCCCTAGCATAACAATACCACTATTTTGGGTTCTATGATGCCTTTTGCACTCCATGTAAAATCTAACTCTATCCATAATACATTCTGAATATGTTATTGACTATTCCATAAGAAGACCATTTACAAGTACCATATCTCCTTAGATATTTGATTTGAATTTTTGTGATATAGTTGATTTATTCATGAAATGTACTATAATATGTTAGGAATACCCCAAATTGTTCAAAAATAGAAGCGAAACCAGTAATTATAAACTTACCCAATTTTGAGACTAGTTAAGAAATTGTTCCACTTATATTTTTTGAATCTTAGTTTCACCATTCTTTTTAAGCTCGTCTTCATGTTCGCTGCAGTCCAGGAAGGGTCAATTGAGAAAGGTAAAATTAATTGGTCTAAGATATGCAACCAACAAGTGGATATGCTTATTCAATTAGACTGGGAAGGGAATATCACTATATCTGTATTTATGCACAGTTTCATAAGACATATCGTCATGCCTTACATGCATCTTCTTGGGATAACCATCTACATTTTTTTAACCCTAAATGATCATGCCCTTTGTGCAAATACCAATATGGATTCTTTTTTAGCTTTATATTAGCAATTCACATTTCGCTAAATTTGATTTAATTTTATTTTCATGTCTCCAAAATACATTGATAGAAACGTAATATATTCTTTGACTTTATAGGTCTTTACAATAGAACCTTTAGGATAAACCCTATTACCTACAATCACTTTAAGGCTGCCCAGGAACCTGGAAAAAATGGGTAAATAAGTTGCTCATTATATAGTCCACTAAGTTTCTAATGAGTTATAGAGGGTACCTTTCAATTGGAAACATCCATTTATATTAAACAGGTCTTGCAAGCATAGATTCTCTAGGAAGATGAATACACAAATGGACCATCACATCAAAGAATGTTGGTGAAAAAATTCTTTTCAATTTGCGTAAAGTTGTAATGATGTTGTGGGAGAGCTGCATTACTTTCTCGTATGGTCTTCGAGCATAGTTGCTTGAAGAAGTTGCTGAGCTCAGATATGGTATTAGAAATGTCATTATGTAGGAATCCTCGCATGCCAATCGAAATGACATGTTGCAACATGATACAACTATCGTGAGTCTTAAGGTCATGCACAGTGCCCTCATTAACATTCGCACATCTGGATAAGTTAGCGACATATCCATCTAGATATTTCACACCATTAAAAATTCACAAAAGTGCTTTTGAGACATAGGTGGTAATGTATAGCATGTAATAGGTTTCACGTAATGCTCATTTTCCTTGTGAATGTGCAATTCTTTTCTAATACCCAACTTCTCCAAATCTTAACGTACATTATGTGTATCATTTGATTTCTTGTCAATGTTGAGCAAGGTTCCCAGTAGGTTATAACAAACATTCTTGGTCATATGCATTACATCAAGATTATGTCAGATGATAAGACTGGACCAATATGAAAATTCTCAGAAGATACTCATTTTAGTCTAATTCAACTCTTTCTTGCTACATTTCCTTTTCTTAAATATAGATGGGTGCTTTCCACCTACTTTATTTAGCAAGAGTTGCAGTTGTTGTAGGAGCTCCATCCCAGATAGTTCTCTTGGGGTACATTGGGTCTCTGTACAACCATTTAAATATTTTTTATTCGTTCTTCAGATACGATCAGGAAGTAAGAAGCAACAGTGTCCCATGAAGTATATTTTGGATGTGAACTATTCTGAACTAGCAACTTTATTACAACAAGGACATGCAAGATAATCATGGGTTGACCACCCAGAGAGATTTTGAACCCCTCACCCCATAGTGTTAATAATTTATCAATTAGTGGTTACATGTCGATATCAATATCTACACCAGGAGCTTTAGGATTCGGGATAAGTAGGGCCATCAAATTATACTGTTCCTTCATACACTTCCAAGGAGGTAATTTCAAGGAGGTAAGTTATATGGCACTAAGATGACAGGCCATGCACTGTGCGTTGTTCCTGTGTTACCAAAGGGATTGAAACCATTATTATCCAACCCTAGCTTGACATTCTATGGATCATTTGCGAAAATGGGTACTATATAGTTAATAAGATATCGCTTGACACCAGGTTCCTCAAATCGATGTTCCTTATGCCATACCATCTTAGGTGTTGTCTTCTTTGACTAGAATAATCTTTGTAATCTGGGAATAAGAGGAAAATAGCATAAGACCTTGTGAGGGATCTTCTTCTTGTCGCTCGCTCTAACATATTTCCAATGCGAAGTCCCACACATTGGCCAATTCTGGAGGTTGGCATGTCCCTTCCAGAATAGAGAGCAGTCATACTCACATGCATGTATTGAGGTATATCCCAAACCTAAATTCTTTAAAATCTTGTTGGCTCTATAAACAAATCTAAGTAAGACCTCTCCTTCTAATAGAGCATCTTGCAACAACTCTAATAGCATGTCAAACGATTTATTACTTTATCTACTTATAACCTTTAAGTTCATCAACTTGACCAGAAAACCCAATAGGGAACACTTCTTATACCTGGGTATAACTCACATTGTGCCTCATGGAGTAATTTGTCATATTGTGAATGGGACCTCATCTCAAGTTCATCAATGATAGTGCTGTGTGCTCCCCATGCATCATGCATATTCCTTAACATCTCAGCAACATCTTCATCTACCTTAAATCTTTTTGTTGTTGGCTCTTTTGTATTTTCTTGCACTCGATCCACCTCCACCACTAGCTCTCTACATTCCCCATGATGAATCCACACTTTATAGTCTCAGGTCATTCTATTCTTATACAAATGTTGTACCACTTCTATAAGTAGTTTTAATGTTTGATTGTCACATGCCATACAAGGCCAAAATATTGTGCTATTAAGTTCCATGCTCTACTTGGCAAACTTCAGAAACTCTTGAACCTTATTCATATATTTTTGGCTTAGTTTATTTGGTTCTTATATCCATGATTTATCCATACCTATAAGAAAACTATTTTTTCAACAACTGGGGCAATTGGTAAACTCGGTCAAATATAAGGGCTTGACAGAAAATCAAGGTTTTATGAAACTATGTCTGAAACTGATTTTATCTCCCTATAAACTTCTTCCTTGTGTGTGCCAAAATAAGGGAACTTGACAATCCTCATTGACACTCTGATTGGTTGTTTGGTATACTTATATCAAACAAAATTGCTCAAAATATGGTATAATAAACTTCAAACACTTCCCTTGATTGATTTATCCTTACGAAACTGATTCTTCCATGAAACTAATCTAATTTCTGCATGTTGTCCATGAGATGCATAAAGAACTTGGCATCCCCATACCGCCCACACTTATTGCCCGGAGAGTAGGCGATATGATAGGCACCTACAGTACCACTTGTGAATATCCTGAGCTATGCTACATTGGGGGTTTTGCCAGAAATACAAACTAAGTTAGAGACCTTGCAATTTTTGTCAGGCTAATATTAAAAATGGACATCCAGCTTCTTTCTGAGGAACTAAGAGATTCATTATTCACCTAAGCAACCTAACATAAAATAAATTAATGGCGAGCGCATATCAAGGGGAAAAGTGTAGACTAAAACCCAAGAATTTCTCAAAATTGTAGCAAAGTGAACGCCCAACCAACTCTCTTCTCACTCTTGCAAATGAGATGCTTTGAGGTAGAGAACCGAATTTTGTAGGGAATGGGTTGCTAGGGTTGGAAGTTGCAAGTTGAGGTAGTGAGCTAGGGAGCCAACAAGTTGGAGACTAGGGCACAAATTATGCAGGGGCATGCTTAGAAGGATGATTGGAGGGATTGCCGGGCACTAAATATGAGGAAAAATGGAGGTACAGAAAAGGAGGGGGAAAGGGCGGGGAAGGAGTTAACATTTCAAAATGAGTTTTTAATGCCCGGGAAATTCACATGCATAGGCGTGATCGAGACCTACGGTACCGCTTGCTGATCCCCTGGTGCCTAAATAAAAAAAGTAACTCACGTGCACATATCGAATGTATTTGTGCACTATCTGTGCATAATTTGGGGAGATAATTTCTATAATAAATAAAAAAATTTATTAATGCTATTTTGTATTAATTAAATTAAGAAATAGAGAGCAACCTAAAATAAATCAATAATTTGATTAATTTTGCTTAATTACTAGATATTGTTTCACCCAAAATAGTTCCAAATTTTACTCAATTATGGATTAGTTAAAATAATTTATATATATATATAATACTGAAGCAAGGAGTATCCTGCGATTAAGGAGGTAAAAGATCTATATAATTTTTACACGGATCATTTCCATATTAATTTATAACTTTGAATTTAAATTATATTCAATTTCAAGAAAAAGTTAGATAAGAGCACCCTGAAACAAATAGATAAATTGGTTAATTTTGAAGGGCACTAAGAGTTTCACCACGGGTAAGAAGAACTTCAAGGGTAGTTTTGATATTTTAAAAATCCTAATAGTTTTGCTCATAATCAATATTATTTAATATAGGTATATTTACCATTTTTAAAACAAAGAGAATATACTTACAACATTACTCAAATATTATGCATATATTTGCCAAAAAAAAAGAGAAAAAGGTTTTTGACATAGTTCAAGTATAATAATTCTTAATACATATGTTTTAGCTTTGAATGCAGTGGCTGGCTTCAGATCTCATGTAAGTTTCAAAATGCTATATTTGGTCACAAAGTAACCTAATACCATTTAAGAATGAAGGGTTTATGACAAAAATGCCATTTTATTTCCTTAAGCATAGTGCATATATATATATATTTAAATGCCAATTCACCTTTAAGATAATATTTTTTATATAAAACATATTCTTAAATGTGTGGATGTTTGACAAATAAATTTTTTGATAAATTTATATTTTGTAAAAAAATTATTTAAAATTTATTTTTATATAATATTTGATTATATAATATTTACATTTTAGATAAAAAAATGATAATGAAGATGGTGGTTGGCTTGGTTCTAAAGAAAAAATAAAATCATCAAAAATTATAACTACTTTGCAATTATATGCAAGAGTATTTTGTTATTTAGCTTGATTCTTAAACAATATTAGGTGGAAAATAACTTTTTGCAATTTATTTCAAAAATGAAATTATTGTATATAATATTAAAATTTATAATTTAAAAATATAAATTTATGATACTTGAGATATGACTATTAAAAAAAATGTTGCTTCATTGTAGAAACTATTTGTCAAAATCGAACACGGCTACGAAATTTTAATTTTGCTTAAAATGAATTAGACAAAAGCAGCTTCAATAATTGTTGGAAAGACCTCTCCTTACTTAATTAGCTATTTAATTTATAAGAGGTAGCTAGGAATGCATGCTATCTAAAAATATTACATTAATTCTCTTAAATAGTGAAGGGAGCAGTATCCAGAGATTGATTAAGGGGTAGAAAACATCCATCTTGTTTTACCTGGATGAATTCCATATTAAGTTAGAATTTTGGAATTAAATTGTGTCAAATTTGGATACGAAATTAGATAAGAGAACCACAATATATATATATATATATATATATATATATATAGACACACACACAGACACACACACTTTTTATAAGGCAGAGTGTATCTATGCACAGTTTATATAGACGTTCCATAGTAAATAAACAAAAATAATCACTTAAAAATTTGAAATACTTGAATAAAAGCTTAGAATTTTGAATTTCAAGGACGTGTCTAATCAGAATTAGATAAAAGTACCTCAAGTATGTGTTGGTAAGACCTCTCCCCCCTTAATTAGCAATTTAATTTATAAGAGGTAGCTTAGAGTACAAGTTAGCTAGAAATATATTATCAAAATTATATTTATTATCTAATTAAATTATTCTTTTTTATATACATTTGAAGCAAAAAAATATCCAAGATTAAGAACTAGTCCAACCCAGGTCAAAATTATGGCTGATAGAGCAACTGCTTGGTAACAAAGTGTTGGAATTATTGTATGATTTTAATGATAATAAAATTTATCTTAAGACTTGATTTATGCTAATGATGTTTCTAGTATAGGAAGCTTGTAAAAAGATATGTTTGAAATATGCATATTTTATTTGGATATCATTTACGCAAACATATACATCTTGATATAAGTCTAAATATATTTTTGAATGAAAAAATGAGTGCTTAAATGAGTTTATAAAAATAATTCATGATTCAAATTGCATATTCATGCTTTACAACTTATACAAACTTTATATAGATAATTATATTATGATTTACAAAATAAAAAATGTCAAGTTAACAATGCGGTAAAAGTGTAAAAATTTTCAAGTGCAAGTGTGCAACTGTAGTAATTTTGCTAAAGTAAAATGCTACATTGTTAGACAAAGTGGAAGACAAAGATGAAGTAGTTGCTATGGTAAAATGGTAGAGTACTGCTGCAGTGTCAAATGAAGTAAAAGCAAAGCTAAAGACAAAGTGTCGTTAAAGATAAACTAAAAATGAAGTAGCTGCTATAGCAAAATGCTGCAATAACCTTCAGACGGATCTGCTACAATAACCATAAGATGATTTATAATGTTTGCTAAAGTACCACAGACAAATTGCAAAGGTGAATTGATAAACAAATTGCAAAGACAAATTAACAGATGAATTGCTAGAGTAACTTGCTATAGTAATGACTACAGACAAATAGGTAGATAATCAATTTGTCTGTTATTAACTATAGACAAAGCAGTGTTACAATGATTTACTACAATAACATTGCTACAGTGAAATTTTATCATTTTCAAATATCAAAAATTTAATACACTGCAGCAACTGTATCTTGTAACAATTTCTTCAAAGCAGTCCATGACTTTTTGAATTATAAAAATAGATAATCTATTGAAGGAGAACAAAATCCTTGAGGGTTCTAAGTGCTACGTAAGAATCAAACATTAAGTAACCTATTCAAATTTTCAAGTACAGGGCTGTAGATATTTGCTCTTACAATCTACCACATTTCAAAAAGTTTGAGTTATAGAGATTATGAAATATGCTCAAAGATGTCAATCTGATTACTTTATTCAAAATCTCACACTATCTAAAGAAATAGTAAAAAGACAGCAGATGGAAGAAGAAGTTCAGAAAGCAAATATATTTGCTTGCGAATGAAGAAGTCCAAATTCGTCCATAATTTACTATGGACAAATCAAAAGATGAATGTGGAATAAAAGAAGAATACTATCAACATTATTGTATATGATTTTAATGATAAAAAAATTTGTAATAAGAAAACTATATGCTTAAATCTCTAACGATCATATGTATGATTAGGAATTGATAAATATTAATTAACATAAATATATAATCTTAAATATTTAATTACACAAGCATATAGTTTTCACGTTATGGTGTGCACATCATACACATTAATTAATATTTACTACATAAATTTGCTAAATCATACTAAGCACCATAATTATTTAAGCTTTCATATTGTGCATTTAATATAGATATAAATTATCCTTGCTTCACAAAATATTACAATCACATGAGGATAAAATGCATTATGATATTTTTATGAAAGTTAACAACTTAGTAAGTGCAGAAAAGTTCAAGTGCAGGATAATGATCGTCTGCAATAAACTGCTACAACTATCTACTACGTTTTAAATGAGCTGAATTGATGAAAATTGTGGAAGAAGAAGAAGAAAATAGAAGTTTTGGAGATAAGTAACAAAGAAGGTTGTATTAGATGCTTTCACGTATAAAAAGCAACGTGAGACAAACAAGGCTTCGAAGATGTGCTACAATGAGCTTGCATTGTCTGTCAACCTTATAGAGAAAACTTTAACAGACAAATGCAAAACAAGAAGTTAAAGACGAAGCCATGGGTCGAAGAGCATAAAGTTGCTTGTGAAACTTGAGCTATCTACTTCGACTAAAGTAAACTTATTTGAGATAAAGAAAGAAGAAGATGCTTTATCAAATACTCAGACAAAGGAAGAAAGAAGAAATTGCTGCCCAGACAATCATACACAAAGAAGAGAAAACTTTTTATGATTAACAAAGTTAGAAGAATGAATTAGTCTGAGGACAAAAAGGTAATATGAAAAAAGAAGAGAGTGCAACTTTAGCTAAGCTAAGCCAGACAAACTAAGAATAAAGAAATAAAAAAGTTGCAAGAACAAACCCCTTTTGTTGATTGAATTGTGCAGAATAGTTGAAGAACTTCATCTCGTCTATGGACCAAAGGTCATCTGTTACAACAGACAAAGTATTCGCCAAAAGTAAAAGTTAATGTTGAAGCTGCATAGTGAGTATAGACAAAGCTGAGAATAGACAAAGTGTTGCTTGGATCGAAATGGACTTCAATAGATAAAGACATGATTGTCTATAATTTATAATAGACAAACCCATACGATGTGTAGAGTACTCAGTCCAAGATAAAGAAGAACATAATTCGTCTATCATTTACATCAGATTGATGCCACACTTTGTCTATTCGGGAAAGTTAAAGTAAGCTTTGTTTGGCACCTTCAATAGACAATGAGGAACAAAAGAAGAAAACCACACTTTGTTTGGTAGTGCAAGCTGAGTGAACTTCGTCTATCACTACTAAGAGACAATGAAAAACAAAGAAAAAACATCACACTTTGTTTGTTCGTATAAAAGGAGAAGGTTGTCAATCTATCAGCCCAATTTCGTTAGCACCACCCAGAGTTAGCTTGCTATCTACAACAGACAAAGCACATACACAAAGGATCGATCAACAAACAATCTCCTAGGGAATTTTGACAGACAAAGAAGAGTTTGTCTTTTAGTCACTTCAACTTCATTTGTGCCATTCAAAGTTCGTCTGATACTTGTAATAGAGAAATCACTCCTATAGAAGATCAACTGATAGACAAATCTTGAAGAATCTATTTGCAACTTATAGCAGACAAATGTAGACAGAGAGAGGTTGTGATTTGTCAAAGGAAAAACTTCATTTATGTGTGTAACAAGTACAAAAAGAGGAGGAAATAAAGAATGGAACAACATTACAAGATTTGTCATTTTTGGAATGAATCGAATAATTTTCATTTTTATTGATTGTTCTCAATTGATTATTGCTGTGTACCTCAGAAAAATTATATGTTCACATCCCAAACCACAAGTGGTCCTAATTACATCTCCACAATGGAAGAAAACCCTTGATTAGAAGGAAAATTACATTGCATCTTAGAAATCCAAAAGTAAAACATACACACTCTCTCAAAATGGATGTGTGCTATCTTTGGGATCGCCGAGCACATTGTGATGACTTGATATTTAGGAGATCGCCTCAATTCAATGGGCGGATAGGATGACATAGTTCTAAATTGGGTTGCTAGACACTAGGTCAACCTAGAAAATGGGTATTTTGATCCTTTTGGTTGTCCTAGGTTAAATCAAGATCGGGTGATTTCTATTGTTTAGACTGTAAGAAACCATAGAGACAGTAGATGTTTTGTGACTCAATTGGCGTATTTCGGAAGGACTCAGGATCGAGTGATCTCTATTGTGTTTAGATCTGAAAGAGATCAGAAGAAAATAGGTGACCTAGGTTTTCTCTCATTGCCTATGAGAAGCTTAAGGAGAGTGGGCCAGGTTGATTGGATTCAGCTTGGCTATCTCAATTACCCATGAGAAGCTTAGGAAGAGTGTGTTAGGTTAACTAGGTTTAGCTCGGCTCTCTTAATTGACCCATGAGAAGCTTAGGAAAAGTGAGACTAAGATGATTGGATTTGTCTCAGCTCTCTCAATTACCCATGAGAAGCTTAGGAAGAGTGGGCAAGGTTAACTGGGTTTAGCTCGGCTCTCTTAATTGACCCATGAAAAGCTTGGAAAAAGTAATCTAGGATGATTGGATTCGGCTTGGATCTCTCAATCACCCATGAGAAAGCTTAGGAAAAGTGGGCCAGAATGACTGGATTTAACTATTTTGATGAATGGTATATGCTAAGGTTTGACTCGGTGAGTCATGATCAGTGACTCGGTCATAAACTTAGGCTTTTGAATGAGTTGATGAGTGGTATGTGCTAAGGTTTGACTCAGTGAGCAATGAGTCAGTGACTCGGTGGTTCATGATCAGTGACTCAGTCCTAAACTTAGGCTTTGGTGTTTTCCAATATCCCGTGGAAAACTACAAGCGGGCGATCTCTGCCGTTTATACTATGAGAGATTGAAGATCTAGGTTACATGAATTAAGCCTAAATACACATTGAGTTAATTAAGCCTAATCATGATTAACACAAAATAACAATTAGTGCTAATGATAGTTATTAATTAATTTAAGACAATGTCATTAATTTCCTAATTTATAGGAAAATTACATGGTTTAATCAGGGTTTAAACAGGTTTTAGTGTGCTTGAATGTCTAATTCATCCTCGTCCTATTGTTCATTGGATATATGGGACTCACCATTACCACAGCATGGGTGGGACCCATGTGTGTACCATGGTGGGGCCATGGCAGAGTGCTCTTAAGCACTAGAGAAATTACCAGTGGTCAAAGGCCACCAATGTCAAGTGAGGCACCTGCCTCTTGAAGACTCCTCAAGCTCCTCCTCCAAGTTCTATTTCTTCAAATTCTCTCTCTTAAAATTTTCTCTCTTCTCCCTCCCTTAAGAAGAGGAAGTGGTATTTATAGGCTTGGAGCCCACTTTCACCTCTAAGGGTAATTTAGGAATGCCCACCTCCTCCCAAGGGGGCAATTTGGGAAACTGGAGCTTACCTTTACCTCAAGGGGTAATTTAGGGATGCTCACCTCCTCCCAAGGGGCAATTTAGGAAACTGGAGTCTGCCTTCACTTAAAGGGGCAATTTAGGGATACTCACCTCCTCCCAAGGGACAATTTGGTAAACTGGAGTGTACCTTCACCTTAAGGGGCAATTTAGGGATACCCACCTCCTCCCAAGGGGCAATTTGTGAAACTGGAGCTTGCCTTCACCTCAAGGGGCAATTTAGGGATGCCCACCTCCTCCCAAGGGGTAATTTGAAAAACTAGAGTCTGCCTTCACCTTAAGGGGTAGTTTAGGAATGCTCACCTCCTCCCAAGGGGCAATTTAGAAAACTAGAGCCAACCTTCACTTCAAGGGGTAGTTTAGGGATACTCACCTCCTCCCAAGGGGCAATTTGGATGCTCACCTCCTCCCAAGGGACAATTTAGGAAACTGGAGTCCACCTTCACCATTTTGTGGAAGAGTCTGCGTTGTTCATGTCATCCGTTATAATGGGGCTTATGGTTTAATTTTCTACCATATATTTTATCTTAATCCCAACAATGTGACTAGCATACTGGTGGTGC
>JAYJMB010003219.1:0-14335 GCA_036873735.1 Pouteria campechiana
AAAACATCCACATATCCAAGTCCATGCTTGGTGAGATTCAGAAAAACATCCACATATCCAAGTCCATGCTTGGTGAGCATTTTAAACAGGTGCATACGGGTAGATTTGACGGGAACAAAGAAGGGCATGTGATGGTACGAGCAAAATAACCCCTTAACCTTGGAGCTTTGGATCACATACATGTAGTGGAGATGCTAGGAGCACAAAACCAATCACCAGCAAATCTCAAATGAAAACCAATAGATTTGGCCATGGCAATATCTTTTTAAAGGCTTCTCGAATGGTGAAAATCCAATCAGTCATCAATTGTTGCCTGATCATTTGACTCCAATATGAGGTATTCAAAGTGATCAGAGCCCCTAGAAATTTCAAGTCCTAGACCAAATTAGGGAAGATACAAGAAGATCAGATCAGCAAATATCATAAGAAAATCATGATCTCCTCATTTTGGCTTGTTCTCTTCTGATCATACCCATTAAACCAAAACCTGCATCAACAATCTTCATCTCCCGTTTCCAATCTTCCTTCCCTATCATTCTGGCAATTTTCTCAACTTCCGCTCCATCTTCATCACAAATCATTGGCACCATCACCACCCATGTATCTAAATGTGGAGCCACATCATGCCCCAGCATCTCCCAAAGCACCTGGCAAGCTTCTTCATTCTTACCAACAACACAAAAGCCCTTCACAAGCTTGTGAAAAGTTGAGAAATGGAGCGACAAGCCTCTAGAAATCATCGTCTCCATATAGCGCTTTGCCTCATCGAGCATCCCATTGTCGCATAGTCCATTCACCAGCGTCCTAAAAGACACCAAGTTCGGCATGCAACCATTAGATGGCATATCCTCAAGAACCTTGCAAGCATCCAACGGCCGACCTTCCCTACAAAAACCCAAAATCACAGTATTGTAATGAACAATGTCCGGATTGCAGCCTTTCACCTTCATCCTGCAAAGCAGCTTATAAGCCTCTCTAAGCTTCTTCTTCCGACACAAGCTGTTCAACAACGTCGTATAACTCAGCGCATCTGGAACATATCCTTTGTTGAGCATATCTTCAAGCAGGTCGGATGCAGTATTCACCTGGCTCTTTCGGCACAACCCCTGCATCAGGATCCTATACGTCTCCACATTAGGAATGACATCCTGCTTGCTCATTTGGTTAAAGAGGGAGTAGGCGACACTGAGCTGGTCGTTGAAGCAGAGCGCGCGCATGAGGATGTTGTATGAGCGGGCATTGACAGGGATCCCGCGGCTGGTAGCATACTTGAAGAGGGAGAGAGCGGCGGGAAGGAGACTAGGGCGGTCGGCGAGGATAAGCAGGAGGGAGTTGAAGTGCTTGGGGCGGGGCTTGCATTTGAAATCGAGGAGCATGGATTCGAAGATTTGGAGGGATTTGGATGGGAATCCGGCATCGGCGTAGATTTGGAAGAGGGAAGAGAAGAGGCCTGGTGCGACGGTAGGGAGATTTTGGGAACGGAGAGAGCGGAGAAGGGAGTCGGAGAGAGCGAAGTGGCGGGAGCGGGCGAGCTTGAGGATGAGAGTGTGGTAGGAAGCGTAGGAGGGGCGGAAATTGGGTTGGAGAGAAGCGAGATCGAAGATTTCTTTGGCGAGGAGGGGATCGGGCTGGGCGGCAATCAGCTTCTGGATTCGAGCCGGTGAGCCGATTGGGAACGGGAAGTTGGCCTTTTGCTTTGACTGCTGTGGCTGTTGTTGAGGGTGCTGGTGTTGCAGTTGCGGCAGCGGAGAGGAAATGTTGGAAGAGGAGGAGAGGAATTTGAGAGAGGAGAAAAGCGTTCTGGGAAGGAGTGGATTTAAGCAGGCAGAAGACAGCGTAGGCATTCTTCTGCTGCAGCGGGCGGTTGGGGCGAATAAAGGGAACTGTGGGATTCAGTGGGTTGCTAGAGGGAGATGCTGATGTGGCACGGCCCATTCCAAGCAAATACTCTGTGATTCTTTATTTATTTATTATATAAAGGTTTTCTTTCTTCAGTTCTAAATCCCTGTCCATCTTACTAATGGCAAGGAGAGAATCTCGGTGTAACCCCAGATTTCCAACTTCGTAGCAGATGCAGGCCTTAATTCGGTCATGTTACTGAAAATCTACTCAACAAGATATCGATGTAGAAACTGTATACCGAGAAACCAAATAACGCACCGTTTCCCCACAAAAATTGCAAACTTAGCGATTTACGCTCTGATGAAGGATTTGCTGCACAAAAGCCTGCGTATTGGTCGTTTTTGAGTAACGTAGATGATACCGTCCTCCAAGAGGAATTGCTGTCATTTTGTAAGTTTTCCGTCAATGTGAGCTTCCGGCGCATTTAAGGAGATATTTTTTTGTCCATTTCTTTTCCACTTCGTTTAGGGTTTGATTCGGCTCAATAGGAATGCTTGAATTTGCATAGATATGCCAAACTCATTTTTTTAAAAAGCTTGATTTGACATATATTTTTTTTATAGAAATCATACTTTTTAAAATTACTATTTATATTTTTAATTATTATTTACTTGTCTATTTTAAATTCACTCACTTTATAACCAACTTCATTTATTGTATCAATGAAATTATTTTCTTTATATTAAAACTACATACACATAACCAATCAAGCCCTTTCATCTATTCCCAAACGCCCTTATACGTTATGTTTTCACATAGAATAATATATTTATTTTATTTTTATTTACTATATAACATTTTTTACCTTTTATCATGTTATGTCACTTCATTTTTTTTGTATTTTTTCGTGTTCCCTTTCCCCCTCCTTTTTTTATCTTTGTAGTTATTGTCGCATCCTCTTTACTTTTCCCAAAGGTCTTTTGCATCAACGTCAACTTTATTATTTCACGGTTATGTACTATATTATAAAATTTATATTAGGGGTTTTTTCTTTTTTCTTTTTTCACTTTCTTTAATATCTTGATCAAAGCCAGTCATCTTGTTGTCAGTGTAATCCTTGAATTCACTTATTAACAATTTTACCTAGATCTTCTACTTCACCTATTTGATTTTTCATGGGACTTTTCTTCTTTTTTTTTATTTGCTCTTAGTAAAAAAATTTAAAATTTTGAGTTGTCCTTGTTGTATTTATTTATTTATTTTGCATTTTTTAAGTTATCTTGTCACCCAAGGGAATTTTTTCTCTTCAATCTAGACATCATAGGGATTATTGCTAATCATTTGCCAAACGAAATCCATAGTAATAAATTTTTCTTTTAATTGATTTTGTTACAGCTCAGCCCAAAAACAACATAAATAAACATCATTCTTGGCCAAGAGTGAATTTTTTTTAGATCTATTCCATCTAAGATAATACATAATCATATAAATAATTATAAATAAAATAAAATATAAATAACAATATCTGTCAATTCCACAATACAAGTTTCATATAAAGATAGACAAAAAAATATCTTTAAAAATTATTTGAAATGACACTGAATATCATCTACCTCTTTGCACCAAGTATTAACACATTCCACAGGCTGCATTCTCTGAAAAATAAAATAAGAATGGACGAGTCATGAACTCAGTCAGCAAGATAGGTGCAATCAATACATGTATTGGAAACAGTTTATATCACGTGCTACTACGTGTCATATTCCAGGCAAGCCTAATGAGGCAACTCAATTGGCAATATGAAAATCTCATCTAATATCATATATTATAGGCCACCTAGGCTAGTTTAATAAGAAAACAGTTCTATCGGTGAGCTCAAGTGGCAGCATAACATCAACGTAATGCACACCAAGCCACCCGAGCCAATCTATAAGGAAGATAACTCTACCGGTGATACTCAACTAGTTGCATAATTAATTTCATTAGATAGTTAATAAACAGTTTATGTTAGACCATAATTAGCCTGGATCAGTGAATCATATATTTATTTATGTAATACATCCCCTTCTTTTACAACTTTCCAACAAAATGGATAATCTAGTTATCATTTTAGTAATCTAACTCTTCTCTTAGGTCCATAATGTTAAAATAATTTAATATTAATTACCTAATCATCCGGATCAATGATCATGGGTCCAGAAATCAATAATTCAACTATAAACCATTTATATATGATTTGACCATCTTTTAGACAGTCTGACCCTTCAATTGGGTTCATTAAGTCCAAAAACCTTAAGGTTGACTATCTGATCATCAAATTTAGAGTTTATGGGTTTCATATATCATCAAAATAAAATTTATCATTTAATCACTCATGATCTGACCATCTTTTGAATAATTTGACCATACCATTAAATCTAGAAAGTCCAAAACCCCAAAATGGATTATTTAATCACTCAAATCGGAGTTTAGATGGGCCCAAAAATCAAAATTCATTGTGGGCCATCCATTCATAGTCGGTCGGCAACTATATGCTGCCGCCATCGTCGGCCTAGTGGGCTTCCGCCAAGGCTTCCCGTACTCTGGGTTTGGCTTGGTCGTGGATGCTAGGCCAAAGCCCATTGTTGGCTTTGGCCTGTTCGGTATTTTCCACCTAGCTCGCCTGCTCGGTCGGGCTCGGCCCAAGCGCCAACTCAAACGATTCTCAGGCAGCATTAATTATGCCAACTACTTGGTAAATAGGGACTTTTGTCCATTGTAAAAAATTCTAATTTTTTTATTTCTTTCATTTTTGTTAATTTTCAAAACATCTAAACCTTGAAAATGAGTTTAAAAAATGTGTATAACATAATCTATTCTTCTGATGTGGTCCACGATTGACTTATGGGCCAAAAATTTTAATTTTAATGAAATTTATTTATAACATAATTTATTAAATTTAACACATTAAATGAAATCGTTTTGACCACAAATCTCAATCATAGACTAATAACAATATTTAAAACATATCTACTAGTTTAGATATTACAAAAACCATTCATAATCAAAACCTAAAAAAAATATTTATGTGTGAAGAGTAACTCTTACTATTCATAGGGACTTTGTTACTTTTTTTTAACTTTTTGGATTTTTTTAATTTTTGTTTACTATTACACATACATGCATTTTTTTCATGTTAAGTTTTTGGATTTTTTAATTTTTGTCCACTACTACACATACATGGATTTTTTCATGAATCCAATCCATAAGATATGCTTTATTTGACGAGAGCTTCAAATAAAGACCAATATTCAATATGTAATTTCCACAATTGCAAGAAATACATACGAATGTATCCTTAATGTATATATCATTTACGTTAAAAATCACTAATCATTTTTCTTCCAAAATTTATGAAATTCATATGACACCTAAATACATGTATAACAGGTATATTAAATGATTCAAATTATTAATCCAAGTCTTACAAATAATCCAAAAATCAAGGTTTTCATTTGCTTGGAAAATCTTAAAATAATATTCGTCCGTTTAATATGTATAATCTAGATCCGTTCGGTTCCCTGTATTTCACATAAATCTTACATATATTTCATATGTATTTTGTCTAACATGATGTATATAATAACATATTATGCATACAAATTATTTAAATCAAAAATTGTATAAAATAGGAGGATCTATCTCGTTTACCTTTGTAACGACCCATGAAGATTTCTAATTTTTCTTTTCTTACAATCATAGCTAGCACAAGGACAACATCTCCCCTTCCTCTATCACTCTTTCTTTCCTTGAAACAAAAACTCGGAGATTTGTTCCTTTTTTGCTTTTAATAGAAGTGGATTTATATCATTGTCATGCACTCACCATGTGTAGGTATAAAAAAATGCCTCTTGCCCACGATGCCAGCACATACCACGATGGCTATCTCCTTCCCACATTTTGCGTGTGGGAGGAATTTATTTATTTAAATGCGACATCACAACTTTTCTTTAATCTTTTGCTCTCTTTCCTATCATAATCACTGAGATACTTGCATGTCCAAGATCGATTCTTCATCTATGATCTCTAATCAATTATTTGTTTTCACATCAAGCAATGGGAGTTTTTTTGGCTCTTGATTTTTCCAATAGTGCATTTCATTGTTCCAATAGACACTAACTATATGAGAATCCGATCTTACCCCTCCCATGCGAGATGCGTGGGAGGGGCATCCACATGAAGAGCATAGGGATATAAAGAGACAAACTTCACAAGCCACGCACATGGGAGGTAGGGGCTTTCTATGTGAATTGGATGGATCGCATCACATCCAATTTTTCTCCTTCCTTGGCAAAATTAGAGAGGGAAATGAAAGATGAGAAGAAGTCTTACTGTCATAGAAATGTTTTTACTGTGCAATGCCATGATCTAAAAAAAAAAATCAATCAGAAAAACCTTCGTAGGTTGTCATAGAGGTAAGTGGAATAGATCTTCCTATCTTATGCAATTTTTGATCCAAGAAATTCATATACATAATATGTTGTTATATACATCATCTTAGATGGAATGGATGGGAAATGTATGTAAGATTTATGTAAAAAATAGGGAGCCAAATGAATCTAGATCATACGTGTTAAACAAATAGAGAAAATTCAATATTTTAAGTTAAAACATTACAAAAAAATTGTTAATTTTGGGTAATTTATAAATTTTGGATTATGAATCTGAACTGTCTATTATGTTTGTTATACATTTATTTAGATTCCATGTAAATTTTATGAATTTTATATGAGATATAATTAGTAATTTTTAACGTAAATGTTATGTGCATTAAAAATGCACCCGTATTTATTTTTTATAATTGTGAAAATTTCATATCGAATACTGGGCTTGAATTGAAACTATCATTAATTAATGCATATCCCATAGCTTGGATTCATGAAATAATGTATGTGCATGGAGATATAGACAAAAATAGAAAATCACAAAATTTTGGAAAATCGTACATTTAGTAACAAAAACGGAACATGATTTTTGGGATTATCAAATTCAAGATCTGAACCATTAAATATGTTGCAAATAATGTAATTAGGCTATGGTAGAAATTGGGGTTGAAACTATGACATTTGATTAATTAAATATAATTAAATGTAAAAATTATAAAATTTATTAAACCTTAGATTTTTCAGCCATAAATCACTAGTGGACCAAACTAGAATGGTCAAGATGTTTTCTGAAACATTTAGAAAATTCTAAGATTTTAGAGTTTGGGAAATGTCAAAAAATTGAATTTTTATAAAAAAAAACAATTAAGCAAGGGACGAACGTCCTTGCCCAAACAGTATTGGTAGCGTGAGCTGCTTGAGAATTTTCAGTCTGGCTGAACTCAAGTCAGCCCAGGTCCCCATTAGTGTTAGCACTGGGCAGGCAAGCCAAGCCCAGCAATGGCCCAAGTGGCAAGCCCAAGCGCAAGCCTAGGTGAAGTGGCGGTGGCTTCCGGTGATTATACAAACGGGTGATCCAAATTGTTTTGAATATATCTGGATCATCTGATCTCCAATTTGGGTGATTCAATAGTTAATTTTAGGATTTTTTAATGTTCTGGATCTAATGGTATTGTCAGGTTGTCCAAAAGATGACCAAATCACGAGTAATCAAATGGTTAAATTTATTTTAATGAGATATGAACCCCACAAACTCCAAATTGGATGATCAGATAGTCAACCTTAAGGTTTTTGGACTTTTGAACCCAATAGAAGGGTCAGTTTATTTGAAAAATGGTCAGATTATATGGGATTGAATGGTTAAATTTGATTTATTAATTTCTGGACCCCATGATCACTAACCTGAATTATCATGTAGTTGATCTTGATGCTTTTGGACCTTCGGAACACAATAAAAGGGTTAGATTGATCAAAAGATGACTATATCATATGAGATTGAATGGTCATATTTGATTTATTGATTTTTGGACTCCATGATCATTGATATAAATGATCAGGTAATTGATCTTGATATTTTTGGACATGATGGACCCAATGAAAGGGTCAAATTGTCCAAATGATAGTTAGATCATGTGATATTGAATGGTTAGATTTGATTTATCAATTTTTGAACCCCATGATCACTGATCTGAATGATCGGATAGTTGATCTTAAAACTTTTTGGGTGTTATGAACCTAATGGAATGGTCAAATCACCAAAAGTGATGGCTAGATCATATATTTTGATTGGACAATTGTGAAAGAAGGGAGTTAAAGTGTGAAGTGATGTGTGATCTACTAATCTAGATTGGTTATAGTCTAAGATATACCTATAGTCCAATAAATTGCATTGTTTTATTGTGCTACCAATTGAGCTCATTGGTTAAGCTGTTCTACGTATGGGCTGGCCTAGGTGGCTTGAAGTATACAATATTAGACGAGATTTGCATATTGGCAATGGAGCTATCTTATCAAGTTGGCCTGGAATATGTTTTGCATATTGTCAATGGAGTTGCCTTATCAAGCTGACTTGGAATATAATTTACATATTGCTAGTGGAGTGCTTTTTTAAGCTGGCTCGGAATATAACATGTATTGATAATGACACATGGTATAGATTATTTTTGATATATATGCTATTTGCATCTATCTTACTTACTAAATTATGATTCATTCCTTAATTCATTTTTTTCAGAGAATGCAACACGAAAAATACGTTAGTTTGTGGTGCAAGAGGGGTAGATGATGAATGTTATTCCAAACATTTGTTTAAAGATAATTTATGTCTATTGGTGTATAAGACTTATATTATAGAATGAATATGTGATATTATTTATCATAAATTTCTTTTTATATGTGGTCATTTATGTGATTGTGTATTATCTTAAGTGTGATAAGTTCAGATAATTCACCATTGGTTTAAAAATGACATTTATTTATGCTGTTTTTGGGTCAG
This sequence comes from Pouteria campechiana, assembly GCA_036873735.1. NCBI lineage: Eukaryota > Viridiplantae > Streptophyta > Magnoliopsida > Ericales > Sapotaceae > Pouteria > Pouteria campechiana. The sequence goes on from JAYJMB010003219.1 coordinate 8,761, forward strand.
GCTATGACAATAATGAGAGCTTTTTAAAATTTTTTATAGCTATCCACTATTTTTTTCCCAAAAGGTTAATCATGTTTAAATCCTCCACCCATGAAAAGAAATTGCTATGGATCTTGAGGGAGCCAAGGGTGTGTTTGATAATGGGAAAAATGAGATTTTCCAACCATTTTTACACACTTTTAAATATAACGTGACATTTTAACTATCCAATAGAATTCAACTATTGGATAGTGGAAATTCAACTATTTTAACTTGCGTAAAAGAATTCAATCTGTACAATTAGAGGATCAACCCGACAATGAACAAAGTGGAAATCATCCTTTAATAACATTACTAAAATTTTCATGTGAAATTTTTGCCGTCCAACGAGAGACAATGAGATGGCATTAGCATGATGAATCATGGTTTACCTAAGCATGACTCGGCACAGGCACAACAAAAGATGGGTCTCATGCACTCGAAATTCTATCAGGGCCGACAAAGATTTACATTTTGCTCCTATCTGTTTTTTCATGGCACCATAAGTGGGTACCATCCAAGGCAGAGTTGGACCACATAAACACTACCATGGCTTTGCAGCGGCATGCCCTGTTTGTACTTGCACAACTATCATGTTGTGTTAGCTATCCGATTTTTAATGGACGGACAGGATGCAGCACAGACCTATGGCGTGCCTCGCACCGATCCAACCATCGCACGTCCAGAAAACGTCCCCGAAATTACTCAACCCAGGAGCTTCCTGCGCAATCCGCCCATCCAACACGACGAGCAAAACCCAAAGGCTCGCTCTGCAACTTGCATTCATAACCGTCCGTGAGCTCCAATCCAACGGTTCAAAATAAAAACCCTCCTCTCACGCGGATCGACCTCTCCGCCGTAGATAGCGCTTCATCGAACGGCCACAAGCCCCTCTCCAAAAAGCCACCCAAAATTTCAAAACCCCGCCCGTTTTCCCCTCGCCCATAAAACCACTCCACCTCCTCCCCAACGCTACACCAGTTCTTCTTTCTTAAGGGAGATAGCGAGCAGCGGTCCGTGGCAACGCAGTGAAAATGTCAGGAAGAGGGAAGGGAGGAAAGGGGCTTGGAAAGGGGGGCGCCAAGCGTCACAGGAAGGTGCTGAGAGACAACATCCAGGGCATCACAAAGCCCGCGATTCGCCGCTTGGCTCGCAGGGGAGGTGTGAAGCGCATCAGCGGCCTCATCTATGAGGAAACGAGGGGGGTGCTGAAGATCTTCCTCGAGAACGTCATCCGCGATGCTGTTACATACACGGAGCATGCTAGGAGAAAGACGGTGACTGCAATGGATGTTGTGTATGCCTTGAAGAGGCAGGGCAGGACTCTGTATGGCTTTGGTGGTTAGATCGTTTGTAGGTTTCCGATCTTGATGTGATTACATGTTTCTTATTGGTTTCTGTTTTTTGGGTTATATATGTATGATGGTCCTAGGTGAACAATGAAAGTGCATGTTAGGTGTTTGTTCGTTTCTTTAATGAGAAATGCTTTCTTGGCTCCAGTGGACTGCTTGCAGTGTTTTGAATTTTCGATCTGCTGCTGGTGGGCATTGTCATTTAACATGCACAAGTTAGGGATTTGTGCACTTTTGGGTAGAATGTTTGGATATAAGCACTTGGATGACTACTTAGTTCTCTGTTTTCCATGGTAGTTGCGTTATTCTTTCATATGAATGAGCCAATCAGCTATGTTTGAAGGGGATTGATCACTTGTTGTATTGTTGTTGATTTCCCTGAAAAGGCCACTTGATTTTGAGTTTTTTTCATTAAGATCTGCTATTGGCTTGCAAGGTATTTTGTTATCGGTAAGATTGCTGTTTTGATGGAATATACGGCATCTGGAGTTTGATCCAGCAAATTGCTTAATGGCCAATGATGCCTGGTCCCCAATTAGGGCTAAACTTGATGACAACTAAGAATATCATTATAAATATGGGCAAGGGTTGTAACTGAGGACAAATTAGTTAGTTTAAGATTATAAATGGATGATGCAAAAATTTTAAATCAATCGTAATTAAGAAATCTTAAATTAAAAAACTAAACCCTATCGTGAAAAGTTTCATAATCAGGTAAGTTGGGTTGCAGATTTCATATTTGGTAACTATACGGTATATATTTTGATGCTGGCTCATGAACAATTGATTTTTGCCTTTTGGGTTAAGATATTGACTCTGGCTTTTAAGCAAATGGAGTGGTTGCTGTTTACCTGTTGAGCTTGTGGTCGATGTTCTTCATGCTCAGGTGCAGCAAGCACAGCAACTGGTGATCCCGTCTTATGCAGCCCGCCGGTGTTCTATCAGGATGCCGGCCATTACACCAGATATTTCATAATGCCTATGTATTTTATTCATCATAGTGGTAGACAGATGATCGGCTCCTTTTGCGACTCTTTATTAGGCTGCTTAAAGCAGATGTTAGACCATATGGGTTGGTTTAATCGTTCAATTGTTGCGTAGTGTTTTCGTATGGTACAGGTAATTTCTGATAATATTAAGTGCATTTAAAGCATAAAATGATTTTAGTAGAACGGAAGATAATATAGGCCAGCAATTGAATAAGGATAAATAAATAGCTTTTTTCTTATAGAAAGCTAAAACAACAATGATTAAAAATGTAAATGATGAAAAAGTAAAATTATTAGAGGTGGTTATAATGCTGCCTAAGAAAAAAAAAATATTTCGACGGTATAATTTCATCGGCACACACTCCAAACGATTTCGACGGTTCTGACCGAATGGTTGGGATGAAACTCATGAAATTGCTTAAAAGGTTAAAAGGCTTGCCCTTGCACGGCCGCAAATTCAAGCTCATCAAATAAGCCGAGTAAGCAGCGGATGATAAGATTGCAATAAATGTCGCAGAAATCCAATGAAGAAAAACAACAAAATTTCACCCGGGCCGTTAAAAGATTGTCGGTCAGGATGGAAGTTAATCAGGCTTCAGCCTCTTCAACTACAACTACTAGAGTACATGATCGGATTTACAGGACATTTGAAATATTTTCCCTATACGCCTGAATATCGCCTACATGAAATACATCCACAAAGCGCAAACAGTTTCATTCCAACCATCACAGAGACACAAGGGCAGCTCAAATCCGGAGCCAAAACATCCTTCTTTTTTACATATTAGGTTTCAACCCAACCCTTCACTCTGAAATTTCTAATCTACATGCCTATTTACAAGATCGATTGCTTCATCTCCACCACCCGAACCTTCTCAAAACTGATCGGGACACGCCAGACGAGAAGCGATCGCAGAATGGTACATGGCGTCGTGCCAGGTCTCTGTCGCCCGCATCTCCTTCCTCAGCAACCTCGCCTTCTCAGCCGTCAGCCCCGATCTCCTCGCCAGAGTCTTCGTCGCCCTCTCCAACTCGTCAGAACAAGAACCCGCCGCCGCATCGGCCGTCTTCCGATCCGATCCGAATCGAAACAGCGGAGCCCACCAAGGCTGCTTCGAATCGGCCCTTATCAGCGCTTTCTGCACGACTTCGATGGTTTTCTGCTCTTGGCTTGAAAGGCCGGGATTCGAAGCTGCAGATGCTGCGATCGTGGTTTTGAGCTTTCGGATGGCGAGATTTGGAGAAAGTGTGTATGGTGGCGTGAGGGACGCCATTGATTTTAATTTGGGAAACTGCAATGGGTACAGACAGGGAAAAGCTTCTCTAGAGTCTTTTAGGACGGGCTAGGGGCCACCGGGCGGTTTATGAGGGGAGTTGTTTCGTACTCTGGAGGGTAAGAGACGTGCTAGACAGGCACTCGCAGAAATTTCTGCATATTGTAAACCAGAACTCAATCTAAACCAATAGAGTTGACCCAGAAATTGGATGTAACAAGAAATTATAAATTCTGTTTTTCTGGTTGGGGATTTGGTCAATATAGTTTTTCGAAGATATTCTTTTCGACTAAGTAATCAAAACAATTTGATGTTCTAATGAGTAAAAAATTAATCTTAATTTCGGTCTAGGAAAAAAGCAAGTCGGTAACGATAAGGGTGCAATTTCTAGAAAGTTATGGTTTATCCTAAGCTTCCTCGTATTCTCAATGACATGTCGCCAGAGTATCAATCCAAGTCTTATTTATGTATGCTCTGGCATAGAGGGATGGTGGACACTGTGACTGAGGCACTCTTAAATCGTTACTCTTTTGCATCTATTGTGACTAATGTATTCAAATTACTTGATTCTGCGCTGCAAAGATGCAACAAATCTAAAAATCGGATTATTGGAAATCCTATCAACTTGCAATTGCCATAGAAATCTACCGTAACCTTCCAAATGCTACATCTATAGGTGTGGGTCACTCGCTGGACGGTTCTGCTGCCGTCACTTATAAGCTGAGCTGCGTAGGACCTGCTGTGCCTGTGTGCTCCTGATCTTTCAAGAGCAGAAAAGCTGGGAGAAAGCTGACGTGGAAAGGTCGTTGGAATGGATAAAGACGCATGGACGGAATATTCGGGCACCTGGTGCTTCCTCATCGACGTGTTTGGAGGGGCTATGACGGAACCGTTGGTGGACTTTTGGTTCTTTAGTCCATGGACGGGAGGCAAATTGGGAAACATGGGGTCTATGCAATTTTTTTTCTCTTAATTTAAAATTTTTAAATTTCTTTTAAATATCGTATATATTACTCTAGCCAAGCAAAAGATTCATCTTGGATTATGTCATGACGATATAAAAATAATATAAGTAAATATTATTATTAAACCAAGAGTAAATTCTTCCTAGACCTATCGTACTTGAGATAATACATAATCACATAAATACCATAAATAAAAAAATCAGAATAAATAATAGTACATATCCATTTCACAATATAGTCTCATACAATAATAGACATAAATTATCTTTAAACAATTATTTAGAATAAAATTTATCATCTACTCCTCTTATACCACGAATTAATGTACTCATCATGTTGTATTTTCTGAAAAAAATAAATTAAGAAAATATGAGTCATAATTCAGTTAGGAGGATAGATGCAATTGACATATATATATATATATAAATAATTTATATCATGTGCCACTATAAATACATGTTATATTCTAGGCTAGCCTAATAAGGTAGCTCCACGGGCAATATGCAGATCTCATATAATACTATGTAATTCAGGCCACCCGGGCCAGCCCACATGTTGGACAACTCAATGGGCGAGTTCAATTGGCAGTATCACTGATAAAATAATCTAATATTCTTCTAATGCGTTACAGGCCATCCAAGCCAGCCCTCTAGGAAGGCAGTTCAACCGGTGAGCTATAATGACAGTACAATCAATCATAAATAATTTATTGGACAATAATAAATAATCTATCTTAGACCATAACCAGTTTAGATTAGTAAATCACATACCAATTTATATAATAAATCCCCTTCTTTGTTCAATAAAATGCATGATCTAACCATTATTTTGGTGATATGATCTTTCCATAGGGTCCAGAACATCCAAAATGTTAATATTAACTAACTGATTATTCAAATTATGATTATGGGGTCTAAAAATTGATAAATTAAATCTGACCATTCAATCCCATATGATCTGGCCATCTTTAGAATAAT